>PVIA01000906.1:31602-339526 GCA_004024845.1 Tonatia bakeri
CTTCCTCTCTTTCTTAAATTTACATCTTTCTTTTCCTTGGGCTATTAAGGGTAATATGTGCCTCACTACACATTATTTGTGAAATGTCACTTTCTGTTCTTTTTCCTTCCATGACCCCAGTGTGCAAAATTTCAAGAATTTCTAAACCAAAAATATATAAAGAGGAATATTTATTTAAAATTTAAGAAACATTAGCAGCAAATGTTAATCTATAACTAAGAATACTCAAAAAAATTAAAACAGTTATAAAGATTTAAAAAACTGTTATATACATACACTCTGATTGAAAATATATGATTGGTTATCGATTTCACAGTTGATATCTATTGAGTTATAGATCAAAATCAGGGTCATGCTTTAAGTCTGTGTCTTTTTATTGTTGGTCCACTTACAAGTATTTCCACTTCTTCTATAAATATGTTTCATGAGGGTCTCATATCAAGGATGAGTCCAGTGCATTGGAACAAATTACAGTCTAGATTAAAAACACTGTAATGAACTCAGCATCTTCTCTCTCCTCTGTCAATCAAAGTTTATTCACTGGCTCGTAAATAGTGTACCTCTCAGTAAAATTCTGAGTCCTATTATAAATCACATTTGGTGACCTGCCTCTGCGGGTTGCCAGGCATATCCGCACCTGACTGATTGCTTACACTTTATCTATAAATCTGCTATACCAACCAACTTTACCTTTAATTTAAAAGATCAGTCAGATTTGTGTATCACTCTAAAAAATGGGGACTAAAAATTTAATGTGAAACTGGCAGCTTTACACTGATATTGTAATTTTCCATTCCAACTCCATTAAATAACATTCCATGTTATTTAATATGCAAGCTCAAAGATAAGAAATCATGAATTTATTGGTTCACTCACATATTTATATTATTTTTGAAATTCTAGGAAAATATGTATATCTTAATCAATAACTAGTGTCATCAGCTTTCACTGGATGTGGTTTTCAGACCTGGAATCGGTATGATTGGGTTTCATTCAGTCATATTCTTCTGCTTCCATTAGGAACATTTTATATATTGATTGATATTATTGAATCAATCTAAAATAAAAAAAAGCAGGATTATATTTAAAGAGGAAAATTGTCACAAAATGGTAATGTAAGAGGTTTGGTGCAGATGGGGAGTTTCTTGTTTTAGGATATATCCATCGGTGTAAACATTGCTTTGGTGAGGTTGTTTTAGGGGGTGATATCACATTACATTTATTAGGCCTGAACCCTTAGGTTTTTGCATACCATAATAGTTTCTTTGACATTACTTGTTTTTGATGACCTGCAGTGTTGAGAAGTATTTGTCAGGCACTTTCTATAATCTCCCTTTATTGGAGGCTGTCTGGGTGTCTTTGCTTTAGGTCTGTTCTGGTGACAGAGCAAGCACCATCCCCTGGAGCCATGCTTCTGTGGTGGGCTGTCTCTCTTATGTCAGCATTTTCCTGTAGCATGTTAGCTGAAGAGGTACATGAAGGATCACTATCGTTTTATATAAAGCATAGAGGAGGAATTCCATTTCATAGCCAGTGGGAGCAGAGCAAGTTTCCTTTCCTCACATAGACTCGTCTCTCTCCAATCTCCACCACTCACAACAGCAGCAACGACAACATAATGACTACTAACCTATATATTGCTAAACACCAAACATTACAGAGCATGACGAGCCAATATTCATACCAAACATTTCTTTTCATTCTTCAGTGTCCAGACATAAATTAATAGCTCAAGTCAGTTGACCTGAGAATACAGGCAAGTAAGAATTGCCTAGGCATCTTTGGTATTTCTCAGCAAAATAAGCTCTTTTATACCATAGCCCCTGCTTTCCAGATTTATCTTCCCATAACACATGAATGATTTATTTAAGGACCAGCAATCAACAGAGAAGACATTAAGATGAACAACAATGTCCTCCATAGGCTACCCAGTGGTTTTTGGTTTAAAATTTAGATCTGTTTTCATCTCAAGTGCCAGAAAAGAGCTGATTGTTTAATTGCTCTGAATTATTACCTTCTTCTTCAAGAGTATGTAGTTTCACGAAGTTTCAAAAAGTAATCAAAGAGTTTTACTAGCTGATTGCCTCCTCATTTTCCTTTTTCTTGACCTTGAATTTCACCAGTTCCCTAGTAGAGAAATCTGTCACCTGTATTCCATTGGAAAGATGTACTGTTGATCATCTGTTACAGAGATTTTAGTCGGTAAAACCAGAAGTAGGAAGGCAGCCACTGAGCTATCATATTCTCATCAGAACTCTCTGGCCTTCACCTGTACCTATATTATTCAACATCTAAGGTCTCTATGAGGCAACACACCTGTGGTAGCAGTCTGAGTTTGTCACCAGTTGATAGCAATACAATATAATGTCACATTTACTTAGTTTTACTGGAAGACATATGGCATAAGATACAGCAAGTATGACATCATTGCCTTATTATATTGGGAGCCCAGATGGCAGCTCTTTATTAAAAATCCCTTATCTATATGGACATTAGGAATGCCACAAATGTGTATCAGTGACCCCAGCCTCAATGTCCTGACAATTTTATACCACGTGATTATGTAACACAAATGCCTGCAATCCAACCATTAGCTTCCCCTGCAATGATACAGCTCCATTCCCATCCCTTAAAACCTACAGCAGAAGATGTTAACTCTAAATTGATGTATCTGTCACACATTGTTTGTCTCCATCTCTTTCCTCTCCTTTCCCCGTTCTCTAAAAATAAATGGATAAAGTCTTTAAAAAAATCATATGCTAATAATTTAGCTTGTGATACTTTTATTTGGTACCCCCATTACTATGGTCTGAATGTTGCCCCACCCCAGAAGAAAAGTCATATATTGAATCCTAAATCCCAAAGGTGATAGATAGCAAGGTGGTGAATGAGACCTTTGGGAGGTGATTAGGTCACGAGGACAGGGCGATCACAAATGAGATTAGTGCCTTATAAAAAAAGTTCCACAAAGATCCCTAGTACATGTGAGGATATAATGAGTCTGCAAGGCAGGAAAAGTTTCTCCCCCAATCACTCCAGTGCCATGATGGAGACTTCCAGCCTCTAGATTTGTGAGAAAAAAAAATGGTAATGAGCACGTTGTGGACAAGTTTCAAGGTGCATTGCTGGGAAATGCCTACATCACTGTGAATAGGTTGTTAAGGACAATTTCCATGGTGGCTTAGAAGGAGGGGAAGATGTAAGGAAGCTTCAGTCTTCAAGAATACCTAAGTGGTCATGATCAGAAAGTATGCATAGTGAAAGTCATTCTGATGAGGTCTCAGATGGAAACGAGGAACATGTTATTGGAACTGAAGGAAAGGCTATCCTTGTTTTAAAATGGCTGGGCTGGTGGGGAGTGGAGACTACTGTACTTGAACAACAATAAAAAATAAATAAATTAATTAAAAATTTAAATTAATTTAAATTAAATCAAAATGGCAAAGAGCTTGGCTGAACTGTGTTTGTGTCCTATTGTTTTGTGGAAAGTAGAACTTATGAGCAATGAAGCTGGATATTCAGCTGGAGATATTTCTAAACCAAGAGTTAAGGGGACAGCTTTTTTTTTTTTTTTGAATGCTCACAGTAAAATGACAGAGGAGAGAAATGAATTAAAATAAAATGGGTAATCAGAAGTTTAATATTTGGAAAATTCTCAAATTATCCATGTTGAAAGGAATAATGAAGTGGACTAAGAAACAGATACATACCTCCTCTCTGTGGACGCATGCATTCGCATTTGCATTGTTCCTGCTCATGCAAATGCCTTTACTTCTCCGAAGATTTTTCTGATGTTTCATCACAAAGAGTTTTTTCTTCTGCTGCATTTTATAGTATTCTGCTATTTTATTACCACATTCTTTTTATCATAGTCTAATTTTAGGTTGATTAAATGTCTTTCTACCACTATTTTTTGAATAAGTTTTATTCCTATTTGTAAAATCAATACCTAGATCCTCTATTTTAAAAAAATATAACAAAATTTAAGTGAGTTTACATATGCACATATACACACAAATATATATATATGTATATTTTAATTATATTATTAAATAGATTAAAGTTGTAACTAATGTTATTTTATTACAGTAATAAAATCCAAAATTCACTTATATTATATGATCAATTATTCCAATGAATTTCTCATGGAGCTGTCTGTCCATATTAATAAAAGCACTGAATATTTTATGCAACTAAAATATCCTTTTATAAAGAAAACAATGTAGGTATAAGAAAATGGTTATACCAGAAAATAACATGTTAATAGATATAAAAGTGATCTACCTTGAAGTATTTGGAAAAGCAGGAAAGTATGTTAATACTTAACATACATTTCCAGTTAATACATAATTAACTGGAAAAAGTTAATTATGATGTAATCAAGTACTTGATAAATGTTTGGATTATAAAATATAAATGATCCCTCCACCTTATTATATATGGAGCTGTCCTTAGATTTATGAGTCAGTGAATATTGTTCTATAAATTTCAGTATGCTCTTGTTAAATGCTTATTTTTTAAAAGCTGTGCTTGCTGTTTAAAAAAAGAGAGTAACATTAATTAAACCCCTAAAAACTCAATGTAGCAATATTTCTTTTTTATATATAACATGTATACACACAGTTCTGCAAAATTTCTGATCAAAAAGGGCAAGCCATATTTTTAAAATTACTAAATAAAAGGGTTTTTAGGTCATGAATCAGGGACAAAAACCATGAAGAAAAGCGTAAATTCACACTTTTGTCAGCAAATGCTAGTTGTTAGGAATAAGCAATTATTGTAGGACATTGCTACTAGAGTCTGGCCTTACTAGCGAAATATCTGACCTCATTTTCAGACTTATATCTATTTTCTGTTTTTCTGTTGCCAGGAAGATGTTTTCTTCAAAGTTGTGTACACCATACCCTATCACTCTTCTTTCAGAATCAGCTTTATCATTCTTTTTCCTTAGCTTTTTTTTTTGTATTACATCTTAGAACTTTGTATCACAAAATAAACTTCTGTTTGGGGGATAAAAATTCTTTATCTGACCTAACAAGAGAATGAAAACAAAAACAAAAATCCAGAAACACCATTATTTTCTGTTTTAAATACTTGTACATGTTGTAGTTATATCACTGGCTTCATATTATAATTATTCAGTTAGTTACATCTAAAACATTCCCTTTATTTTTTAAACACATAAAATGGGCAGAATGTATTGACGTTTTAGTTTCACTTTCTGAAAGTAACTATTTCACTGCCATGTGCTTTATGTAATTAAGAAGGTAGAAAGACTTTTGAAAGGAAAGAGGCATCAAGAATTTCAGAGATAGAAGATGCTGTTACACGTGGGAGAAATTCGTTTTACTTCTGAAGAACAGTGAGAAGTGAGAAAGAAAGGAAACTGTTGGCTTTGCTTCATGTAAGAGTTTCCTCACTTCCTTCACAGTCTATCGAATTTTATCTCACATACTGACTTTTTTGTTTGTATATCTCGGTTTCAAGTAAAACCTGAACACTATTTATGTTGAATCAGTAGAATGTGACTTCCCAACTTGAAAATAAGGAAGTAGGAAGACAAGTGAAACTGTGGTCAAAAGCACCCAAACCAACAAATAAAAAATCAAAATACTCATTTGTCCTTAAAGTAGGGAAAAAACTCAACATGGCACAAAATTTTGCCTTAAGAAACTGACTTTATTGAGGGATATGTTATGACTTGGTCTTCAAAAATAAGACCAAAGACTTCTGACATATTTCACTTAAAGTCTAAAGTTCTTAAAATTCTAACCTAGTAGTTGCTCTAATTCTTTTAAAAACCTTTTATCCTAAATTTTAAGTAGGACAGATAATTTTGATGACACTAAGAATCTCAAATTATATATATTTACATATAATATCTGTGATATGTACAAACATATACACACAGACTGCATACAGGGTGGGGCAAAGCAGGTTTATAGTTGTTCACATAGAAAGTAATATAATAATCAATAAATAATAATACAGGAACAAACTGTTTCATGCACTCGCAACTGTAAACTTTCCTTTGCCCCACTCTGTATATACACTGTGTATATGTGTACACACACATACACATATATTCTGTGTCTATACTTATAAACATTTTCTTGCAAGTTGTTGGAGTATCACTCACTTTTCATAGCATCTACTTCTTTTCTCCTGAGAGACCCAGTATTTTTAGTGCCTATAAGATTTCTCTTTTTTCTCCCCAGCATTATGTGCTTTTAGAAACTTTTTATTTGCCACGTAAGCACTGTGGTTTGCTAGATGTACCTCTTATTTGATCTTCCCTCATCGTCCTATAGCTCCTTCTGAGTATAGCATAAACAATTTTACTGTGCTTTAAACATTGAATTCTTTGCTTGTGTCAAGCACTGCTCATTAAGGTTTTAAAAGGAGGCTTTACATTTTTGGTCCTCCCTAGCTCAGAGCCAAGGGCTACAAACATACCTGGCACTTGATACTGCTTGCTAAGTTGATACATAAATGAAATGTAGGTGTCTTAGGTGATCTTTTTTGTGATTTCTCTCTTTTTCATTTTCTGTGACAGTGTTATTTTTTAGAGATTTTCCCTTGATCCAAAATAATACAAGTCCAATAGCAAATTATTAATTCATTTCCTTTTCTGAAAATTTTCTTTTGTTAATTTCTTCTAATTAAGCACACTTGAAATGTTAAAGCTGTATTTGACTCTTCCCAAGCATTGCTATTTTTAAGTACAACTATCTGTTAAAATGAGAGTAAAAAGCAGAAAACTGTACTTAAACAATTAAAATAAAATATTAAAAAATAAAATAAAATTTCCAATAATTGTATATTTCTAATGTTCAGGAATAGATCTATGATAGCATGCATGTATGAACTGAATGTATTAACTGAACAGCATGTATTATCCTGAAAACCTTTCACCTATTCTTCTGAAGCACTAGTTTTTCTTTTTATTTAATCTATCATTTATAATTGTTATATCATTTTTCTTTGTACAGTTACTATGAAATACCCTTAGTTTAGATTGGCAAACTAAAGTATAACATCCCACTCTCTAATTCCATTCACAGTAAATAGATAAGAACATATTTTAAGAATAAATAAATTCTGAAATTCAATAAATTATGTTAGTGATTGACAGTAATTTTGAGTATTTCCTGAAAGATAGAATATATAGAATATTGGGAGAAAATAAGTCCCCAAACCCAAAAAATATTTTGGAAAACATGATAGGGCAGGCAACAAGCTCAGAATTAACTAGTATAGAATCTATTGACATCATTCATATGGGGTGATGTGGTGAATCTGCAAGGAAAACCTTAGTGGAGCAAAACTCTGTTTGTGTGTAAAACTTATAATAATCACACAGATTGTGCAGCTCTTACTACAACTTGTACCGATAGTCACTTTGCATACAGCTTATGTCAGTCAGAGGCACTGGGGTCAGAGAGGCAAGTTGGCACCTCTAAGAAGATTGATACTAGTAAACCCAAACAGCACGGAGTTTTTCTTGTCAAATTATTAGAAGGATGCTATAACCAGTAGACGTAGTGTCCATAATGAGGAAATAAGGAGCTCAGTCACTTACAGGAACTTGTAAGCCTGAACACCATTGTTTTGATGAGTACCAACACACACACAAAGCAAATGGAAATAAACAAAATTTCTAACCCTTAAACAGTGAAAATCAATTGTAGAGAAGGCTTTAAAATAAGTACAGCTAATAGTACAAGAATGATAAAATTTCTTCATTTCCTCAAGTAAGAGTTAACTGATTCTGAGTGCAACATAGAAACAGATAGGTATCAAAAAAAGGTTAAATATTATCATTGAGTTCCATCCATGCTGTTGCACAGGATAAGAGCTCTGTCTTTCTTTTTGCTGCATAGAATTTCATTGTGTAAATGTACCATAGTTTTTTTATCCATTCATTTATTGATGGGCACCTAGGTTGTTTCCAACACTCGGCTATTGTAAATTGTGCTGCTATGAACATTGGGGTGCATAGGTTCTTTTGGACTGGTGTTCCAGGGTTCTTAGGATATAATCCTAGCAGTGAAATTGCTGGGTCAAAAGGCAGATCCATTTTTAGTTGTCTGAGAAAATTCCATACTGTTTTCCATAGTGGTTGTACCAGCCTGCAATCCCACCAACAGTGCACTAGGGTTCCCATTACTCCACAACCTCTCCAACACTTGTTGTTTGTTGCTTTGTTTATGATGGCCATTCTGATGGGTGTGAAGTGATATTTCATTGTGGTTTTAATTTGCATCTCTCTGATAGCTAGCTGTAGTGAGCATCTTTTCATGTGTCTCTGGATCCTCTGTATGTCCTCCTTGGAGAAGTGTCTGTTCAAGTCCTTTGACCATTTTTTAATTGGGTTGCTTATCTCCTTAGAGTGGAGTCATGTGAGTTCTTTATATATTTTGGAGATTAAACCCTTGTCTGAGGTATCATTGGCTGTAACTGGAAAGCATTATGCTAAGCAAAATAAGTCAGGCAGTGAAAGACAAATATCATATGATCTCACCTTTAACAGGAACCTAAACAACAAAACAAACAAACAAGCAAAATATAACCAAAGACACTGAAATAGAGAACAGGCTGACAGTGACCAGAGGAGAGAGGGGAGGGAATTTCAAGGGAAAATGGGAAGGGTTTGCAGAAACAAGTATACAGGACACATGAATAAAAACAAGGGGGGGGGTGGAAATGGGAGGGAGGTGGGGAGGGTTGGGGGTGGCCTGGGATGGGAGTAAAAGGCAGAAAACTGTACTTGAACAACAATTAAAATAAAAAAATACTTTGTCATTGAAACCCCCAAATCTATAGATTTTTTTAGGTACCTGAAGGAACATAGCCAAACAGTTATCTAGTGAACAGAAAATTAAATAAATGGGCTTTTAGGATAAAATTCAAATATAAAACAAGGGTAAAAATACAGAAATGTGGGGGATATTCCTGAAATAATAGTACCCAACTAATTAGAACTGGAACTAGAGAAGAAAGACAACAGTGTAATGGTTCCCAGAGGAAAGGAGGGGGCAGCAAAGGGTAGGGGAAATTAAATATGTGGTGAAAGAGGGAGACTTGGCTTTGGGTGGTGGGCACACAGTACACTATGCAGATAATTTATCACAGAATTGTACACTTGAAATTTATATAATCTTACTAACCAATGGCACCACAATACATTCAATTTAAAAAGATAAATGGATAAGAAATGCCCTCTTGAAGAAATATTAGAATATTTTTAAAAAATAAATTTATCAGAATAAATAATAAACCAAAATACAGGGGAATTGTTGTTTGCAAAAATATATCAAGAAAAAAATCAACATAGAAATCTTGTATTTTCTCCAACTAACTGTTAATGTGCCATTACACAATCTTTTTTTTTCTGAAATATACTAGATAATTGTGTTTGAGAATTTGGTAATATTTAGAATTTCAAAGTTAATATGGATTACTTGAAGATTCCACTTTTTGGGACTAGAGAAAAAGAGTAAAGTAAACCCTCCAAAATCAGAAGAAAATAAATTAATAAAAAATTAAAGCAGAAATCAAGACAACTGGAAAAGGGAAAACAATAAAGGAAATCAATAATACCACAGCTGATTGATTCTAAGACAAGATCAGTAATATTGGTAAAAGTTCTGCCAAGGTAGCAAGGAAAAAAGAGAAAAGATGCATATTAGCAATAATAAAAATAAAGGACTATGGTTCTCTCTATATCAATATATGCATTACAGCTTAAACTTCAAATGACCTTATAAAGTCCTAGGAGACCACAGATAGTGTACATATTATAGTAGGTCTAGGCCTAGGAATGGAGACGACTATGACAGAGGATAAAGCTTAAGTTAAGATAATTTATCCTAATATCACTGTGGTCACTAACACTGAATAATCCCATATATTAAATTGTTATTTTGACCAAGAATATTCAGGTAGTAAGTATGGTAGTTCAAGAATCAACTTCAAGTTGGCTTTACTCTGAAATCTTTATTTTATGTTTCTCAAGGAAATATAAGCATTGACACCTTCAAAAAGGTTGAATTGTAAATTGCAGAGATTACAATGTCTCAAATAGATAAGAGGCAACATCAAAAAATAGAAAGAAGGAGAAGGAAGAGTAAGAAGGAGAAGGAGGAGGAAGAAGGAAAAGGAAAAGGAAGAGGAGGAGGAAGTGGGAAGGGGAGGAGAAAGAGAATATGGCCGTGTGGCCAGAGTTGAATGGCAAGTTCCCAAACATTCTAATATTATATCACTTCATATTTCAAATAAACAGTTCTTCTTCAGCTTTTCAAATTGTGCATGTAGAGACATCTTGATGCAAAACCTGATCATGCCTCATCAAATTCCATTATGTATTTAATTAAGATATTAATGAGACAATTCTGAAAATGAATGAGAAATTAACCTACTAGTTATTGCTAATAGGCAAAATTATTAGACCCCCCCTACTTTCCTGCATCACACAGCACTTGGTAAATTAATTTTCATGTGCTGTTTAAAGTAGTCCTCTATTATTTTTTATACTCCTCTCATATATCTTCTAAGAACCATTTAGAAATGGATCATTTAACCTTTGCAAAACATAACAGTGTAATTTCAAAGATAGCATTTTGCTCTTTCTGAAATTGAGCTCATTTACATCCTTCATATTTAAGTTTCATGGGCTCTTCTTTATTTAAATGGTTATCTTAATAAAAGATTGGTGTACATTTATGATATTGGTCACAATTATTTCTTTGCCAATGGTTTCCCATTTAAATTGAAACACTCACAATGCTATTAAATTAAAAGAACAAATAGTTTTATTTAAGAAATTATAGCTTGACATTTTAGCAATTAATATTACAAAATTAAGTATAAAACTTTTCTTACTTTGGGCAAAACTAAATGATTTTTCATAAAAGTAAAATTATGGAAATTAGAAACTAGAGCATATAGACGTAAATGTTCAAGTTAATCTGTAAGATTAAACTAGAACACACAGAAACACATATAAAACATTGTTTGGTTTCACAGATGAATTATACCAAACATTGAAAATATTAATATCAATTCTTTTTATACTCTTCCAAAAAATAGGAGAGTGAACACTTATTTTATGGGCCCAGTATCACTCTGATACCAAAGCTAAACAAACATGCTATAAGAGAAGAAAACTACTAGCCAGTATCACGGGTAAGTGTAGATGCAAAAATCCTAAACAAAATGCCAGAAAACTAAATTCAAAAGCCATTGAAATAATTATATACAGTGACTAAATGTTATTTATTGCTGAGATGCAAGGATCTTCAATATGTGCAAATCCATCAATGTGATATAGAATATAAACAGAATGAAAGAAAAAAACAACAAATGACATAAAAGATGGAAAATGTATTTGGCAAAGTTCAATACCCTTTCATGATTAGAAGTATCAACAAAATAAGTATAGAAAGAACTCATCTAAACACAATAAAGGTTATGTGTCAACAGCTAATACCATAGTCATTGAGGAAACTGAAAGTTTTACCTATAAGACCTGGTCCAAGGCAAGGATACTCACTTTCACAATTTATATTCAACAAAGTACTGGATGTTCTATCCATAGCAATTAGCCAAAAAAAAAAAATCCAAATTTAAAATGCATAAGTAAAATTATCCCTGTTTGAAAATGACATCATCATATACATGTTAAACCTTAAAGACAACACAAAAGACGTATTAAAACTAATAAATAAATAACGTTGTGGAATGCAAAATCAATATGCAAAAATATGTCAGATTTCTATATACAAACAATAAACTATCCAAAGGAAATTAAGAAAAAAATATCATTTACAATAACAACAGAATGAACAACTAAAATATTTATGAATAAACTTAACTGAAGAGGTGAAAGACTTGTACACTGGTAATCACAAAAGATTGGTGGAAGAAATTTAAGAAGACAGAGATCAATGCAAAGATATTCCAAGCACATGGACTGGAAGACTGAATATTGTTAAAATGTTCATATCACCCAAATTTTCTACACATTTAATGCAATACCCCCAAAAATTATGTGGCATTATTTACGGTAATAGTAAAGCAACCCTAAAATTTATATGGAACCACAAAAGACTGAAGAGCCAAAGAATTCTTGAACAAGAAGACAAAGACAAAAACATAACATTTATTGATGTTAAAATATATTATAAAATCTATAGTAATTTAAAATAAATTGTTACCAAGAGAAGACATGTGGACCAATAGAAAACACTGGAGAACTGAGAAATAATTCCATACTTCATGATGAAGTAATTTTTGATGAGGTTGCCAAAAACACAGAATAAGGAAAGGCTTGAATCTTCAATTAAAGTTTTTTAAAAAAACTAGATATTCACGTGTAGAAGACTAAAATTGGATCCTGACTTCATATAATATATAATACTCAACTCAAAGTGGATTAAAAATGTAAGGGATTGAGAAGTAATCTCACAAAATAGCAAGAGACCTAGAGTATGATGTGGGGGATGTAGTCACAGGTATCATAATAAATATATATGGTACCAGGTACATAATAGAAATACTGGGGGTGACACTTTGTAAAGTATATTATTATCTAACCACTATGCTATACACATGAAACTAATGCAAAATCTTATTGAATGTAAACTGGAATTAAAAAATAAAATTAAACAGGGGCCAACCATATGAGAGAACTTATTTGTCAATGATATATCAGACAAGGGTTTAATCTCCAAAATAAATAAAGAACTCATATGACTCAACACCAGGAAGACAAGCAATTCAATTAAAAAATAGGCAAAAGACCTGAATAGACATTTTCCATTTACCCGCCAGATCCATGCTCTGCTCTGGTCTGCACCATGGAAGTTCTAAGTTCCTGGCGTCATCGGATTCCCTATTTTCTGGCTTCTGGCCGCATTTAGTCCTGGTGGTTCAGACAGGGATCAAAATCAAGAAGGAGAGAGAACTCTCAGGTCTGTGATACTATCTTTATTAAACTCCCTCCAGTTAAACTTTGAATCTTCCCTGCTAAGACTCCCCCAAAGCACTAGTATTTTTGAAAGCAAATAAAAATGTTTTAATACGGGGGGTTATATTCTCTTTGACTATAAGTAGATGAAGCAATTTTAAATAAATGCGCACTATGTTTGTCCAATTCTAGAAATGTAGTACATTGCAGAGGGGTCTTGAAATTAAACATTTAAAAATCAAATTTTAAGCAATTTACACCCAGTCTAACTCCTGTTCTGCTTGTTTCAAATCATCACTGTTATCTTCAGCTCCCCTTATATTTGCCACTCACCTCCATTTTTAAGTCTGATTTATTGAGGCACAATTTACATGGAGTGAAATTAGTCCTTTTAAACATACAGGTTCACTAGTTTGACACACTTTTGTAGTTTCAAAACTAACACCACAAATACAATTGAATATTTCCACCATGCCAAAGAGTTTCCTTTTTCAGTCAGTCCATGCTCACTAACACAGCCCTTGACAACCATTATCCTGCTTTCTAACCCTATAGGTTCTTTTTATGAGCTTTATTGAGATATAATTCACACATCACACAAGTGTATGGTATTGTATACAATTAAATACATTTTAAGCATATTCACAGATATGTGCAGCCATAATTACAGTATTAGAATATTTTCATCACCTCAGAATAAATCCCATGCCTTGTGAAAAACTTGCTAGGAGGTATAAGCTCCCCTTGTTTTTGGAGACATGACCTATTCCAAACTGACATGGTAACCCACATTTGTCTTTGAAGAATTTCTTAAAAGTTGTGCTCATTTTGTCTCTTTTCACTCATATGGCAGCTCCCTCTGCCAACGGTGCAATCTGTTCTCTTGGCAAGGATGCTCTCCTTAAAATTCAGTTTACTTGTTTATCTTGTGCTCTCTGCTCTAGGACAGGCTCCAGATAACATGATTTTGTAGTTTAGCCAGATTTTTCTCCTTTTCACAGCGGAAATGCCATTTTCTTGAATCTGTGCATGCCATAAGTGGAAACAATGCCTCTAATTTTCTTTTAAATGGGAAGAAGTACGTTTAAATGTGCCTCCTAGAAAAAAATATTTCACTCAGTTAATTTGCTGTCTCCTGTGGTTTGGCTGAATTTTCTTGCTTCTACAAACTGAATTTGAAAATAAAGAAAGGTCCCCAAATCACAGAACCAAGTGTGCTTTCCTCCACAACTGTGTCCTCTGTCTTCCCAGCAAACATCCTAATCTCATCATTTGGTCTACACCTGAAGAGGATTTGATCAGTTCTGTGTGAAGTTGGGAAAACCTATTAGTAAGGTTAACACTCGTATTGATTCAGTTTTTATTATTTTATTGAATGTATAACCAGCATATATTTGAGAACAACAACAACAAAAAATCAAGCCATGGCACTATGGGAATTTTTTTTTAAATGTAGTTAACCAGAAAGCAATTGTTTAAATCATTTTAGTCTTAATTCAGAAGATTGAAATGGGCCCTAAACGTCAGAATTCTCACGAAACATTGGTTCATGACTCTTTGTAACTTTGACTAACAGGATAATTTCGTGTTTGGTCATCCACATTCTACATGAAGCAGAGAGGGCCAATACTGGTTCAACTGAAGGGGCTTGGTAAGACAACGAGAGAAACTGGAGAAAGGCATTGTTGCAATTGTTCCCATGGCCCCCACCACATCTCTTTCTTTTTTTTTATTGGTGTTCAAGTACAATTGTCTCCATTTTCACCTCACCGTGGTCCCTGCCCCACCAATCCCCACCTCTCACCCTTGAACTCACCCCCTTTGTCTTTGTCCATGTGTCCTGTGTACATGTTCCTCGATGCCCCCCAATTCTTCCCTATTATCTCTCTTATAAGAAGATAGCATCGGTAACAATGTGTTACAATTTCCAAGGTCCTTTCAACACTCCCCAAAGCTTCCCGTCTCCGTGATTACTTTACCTCACCTCCCTCTTTGGTAATGCACTTCACTTTCAGGGGGTTTTGTCTACAGGATAAACCTTTGAATTCTAATAAAATAAGAAGAGTACCTTCAGTGAGAGGCACTTTGTAAGATTCATCCTGGCACTGATAAGATATATAGTTAAATATTCTATGTAAAATACCTGGCCTGAATATTGAATAGATTTATTTTTGAATTGAATATACATTACAATTTAAAAACAGGATGTAACTAGATGGAATTGAAACTTATGTAATCAGCAATCAGAATACTATTAATGTTAAAATCAGCCTAATAAACTGGCATTTATACTCTTCCTCACTATTTGGATTTTGGTCCTAATGTTCTATCCAACATGAGAAATTAATTACTTTGATAAGAATGTGAATGTTTACAGAGTTGGAATTTTCTCAATTCTCTTTCTTTTTGCAGCATTTGAAGTGTATAAAAATGGAGATGATTTTGTTGATGGAATACCAAGCGTCTTCACTATAATGTAAAACATGAAAAAATACAATAACTGTTTTTAGGAGATCTACATAATATCAATGTGTTAAGAAATTACTGTATTTCTAATATTTTAACTTCAAATAATTCAATAGCATTGAAATGTGTTCATAATCTTTAATCACATTTTACAAAGAGTTTGAATGCTTTACTTATTATGGAAATGCACATAAGAAGTAATTAGAAAAGTTGGATTCCACTGAATCTCATATTTATAAATAGAATATCCATTTATTCCTAAATTTAAAGAACATATTGTCTTTTTTTCTTAATAGCTGTGTACAAAACTTTTCTTTTTTGCTCTTGTTGTTCAAGTACAGCATTTATTGTTCAAGTCTCCATTTCCCCCACCAGTCTCCCCTGCCCCACCCACCCCAACCTCCCATCCTTAATCCTACCCCTCTTTGCTTTGGCCCATGGGTCTTTCATACATAAGGAACATATTTTCAAATTTCTGTGGCTTTATAACTTATTCTTTAGTTTAAAATATATTTCAGGTATAAATGAAAAGATCTGTGTAATATTGTTCATGGATTAAGTTCACTAAGCACATATATCTGGACTTCACAGGGTGAAGAGTATTCAAGGATGTGGAAAAACCTATTACTTTTTGGTTTAGAAAAGGCTTTGTGATACATACAAGTTATGTCTGATAAATGTTACATAACTCTCAACACATTACACAGAAAAGAATTTCTACTTAATTTAATTCAAAAATACTGTTGATTTATGCAAATGATGCAATTACCCATAGCTTTTATTCTTGTACTTGATATCGTGGTTTAAATCATACACATAAATCTGTTCCACTCTTACGAGCAACACTTCCCTGGAATGCCACACACACTAGAAAAAGCTTTGCACTGAGAGTCAGAAATCATTCAGTAGCAGAGACCTTGATGCAGTTTCCACCTGGCAGGGCTCATGCCATCAGCAGAGATTTCCACGCCACAGAGAAGTCAAGACTGAAAAGAACGGATCCGAGGTTGGAAACTGACCAAAGTTTTTCCAAGGGAGAAGACTCTGGGACCTAGATCAAATTAATTTTCAATTTTGGAAGTGGCACATTATTCCTAAAATCTTTAAAAATATCTATAAATGATAGGGTGTATCTCCTTATGCCTCCCAATCTCTCTAGCCTTGCTTGAGACTTCCTTGAACTTCTGTGTTCAATGCTGACTTGGATAGTAAGAACTTGCACTCCAAGAATCCAGAGTAAGAGTTTCATGGCATTTTGTCCTATCATGTGGGAACAGAGTCCAAGTTTTGTTCAATTACTTAATATCTAGTCACAACATATGCATTTATTGCTTGTTTCAACTCATATATGCTGATTCATTATCATCTGGCATAAAGCAAGCCTGGATATGATACTCCATATCATTTGTAAAATGATTGCATTTAGCTCTGATGTCACAGTTGAATATATTGAGGTAGATACAGCCTTCAACTTACAGGGCTAGAATGAACATCTCTACTATTCCTCATATATGTTAGGTTTTTCATAAAAAAGACACCTTTTCACTCAGAAATAAATAAACACCATTCAAATAAGGCAAACAAAGCTATTTATTCAGATTTTGTTACAGCAAGGGAATCGGTCACCATCATTTGCATTTGGCAGAGACTCAATAGCAGGCGGGGAAGCTTAAAAACTTTATAGTAGAAAAAGACTTCAGTATGTTCTGATGAGAAGTAGATGGCATAGGCAAGTTGGGGGGCAGGCTAAATACAAATGGAGAATTCTGTGTGAATGGTTAGGGAGCATGGTTGGTTTTCTCTGGCTGATCCTGGAAGTAGGTGCAAAGATTAGGGAAGCCAGAAGTTATCTACCAAGTCCTGGTCCTCTTTGGCTCATTGCTATAGGGGTAGTGGTTTAGCTTCCAAGCTACTTGCTGGAGAGGTTGTGGGTCAAATTCCTATGTTCATAACAATCTGGCCATTGTATATTTGTCTATCTACTCTTTCAGTTCTTTCTTTTGGTCATTCTCTCCAGTGTGAGAAGTGAACTGTATTGCAAGATTCTCTTGAACTGATTGTTGTTGGGTCATCATGGGAATCATCTGATGTGGGAACAGTTGTAGAAGAATGTATAAGATGCTGG
The DNA here is from genome assembly GCA_004024845.1 of Tonatia bakeri. NCBI lineage: Eukaryota > Metazoa > Chordata > Mammalia > Chiroptera > Phyllostomidae > Tonatia > Tonatia bakeri. The sequence goes on from PVIA01000906.1 coordinate 49,164, forward strand.
ATAGAATGCAATGGGCTAGCATTATGACATCATAATGAAAACAACAATTCATAGTCTTGTAGAATGCTTTGGAACCAGAAATTTCAATGGTCTGACCTACACTCAAAGAACAAATCCCTTAAGTCACAAGAGATCCAAATAGCTTTGACTCTAAGGTTATGTAGAGCCTGGTCCACCTACCCTGTTTTACAAATCCAAGTATAGCAAAAAACTATTAGTGATGGCACAGATAACATCATGACTAGCCAACAGGAATCTAGAGTGTTGTGATTTCCCTCCACTGCTTGTGCTAATGAATCAAAACTGCTCTAGATTCTATCTAGAACCAGAGTTAGTGATATGTTTTTTACAGATTTTTCTTTAGGATTTGTATGATCCCCACTTTGGGGAACAATGCTTTAATTTTTTCACATAAACAATGAGTCAGTAATTCAGGCGGTTTTCTTGAATAATCAATAGTGGTCTTGTTTAGGAGCTCACATCTGAGACAGAAATTCCGTGTTTGGTTATTTATATAATTAGGGTTGCTATTTACACTGAAGTCTCAGTCTACTATTCCTAAAGTGCATGAGGTGTTATTCTGAGGCAAACAAGACCAGATGTCCTGACCACAAAGGAAATATTTATCCAGTAGGTGCATATGGAGATCCAGGAAAAAAAAGAAACAAAACACTTGTTCATAGCATGAGGTCTGAACCGCCGCCAGACCTTAACTGGGTTACATATTCAGATCTCTATTTGTCTCTTCCAGGTGGCAAGTATTTGGCCCACTGCCCTACAAAGACTGCTAAATTTAAGCTACAACCTTCAGAGTAGCTAAAAGCAACTTGATTTTGTGTTTCCAACCTGGGGAATACTGATTTCTGTGGTAGAGTGTGAAAAATAAAATTTTAAAACTGCTGAAAGTAAACTCAGGGAGCAGTAACAGAATAACTATATGGGGTGCCTTATAAACTTGCAGATTAAGAAAGAGCATGTTCCTGGAGAGGATACAGAGAAAAGAAAGGCAAGGAGTGTGAGTGGTGGTGGTTTTGATATGGAACAGAGAATGTAATTTCTAATTGTCATGTAGGGGTGCTGCTTAGATGCAAGGAGCAATAATGTCCAACTTTTAAATTAGTATATTTGAGGATTAAGAAATCTGTTCTCTGAGTTCTGTCTCCACAAGAGAGATAAATATGGTGCAACACTAGAGGATGCATTAATTTAAAATGCATCACATGGTCCAAATGTTCCACATATCAGTCTAATATGATGCTTGTACTGTAGAAAAGAAAATAACTAAAAAATAGAGCTCAATTAAGCAACAATAAACTTTTTCATTTTGATTTTGTTAATAATTATACTCACTACTTTTAACTACATTCTAAAACTTCCTATTTTATCTATCTAACTATTATTACTACATTTTATAAATGGGCAAAAGTGCTTCATTTTAGAAAGGAAATATTACATAAAGTAGAAAACTGCTTTAATATATAGATTTAATTGCTCTAAAAATTTCCAGATATATTTATTTTCTTTTGTACCAACGTTCTTGGAATAATTGTATATATATGAATTAATATCACACTTCCCATGAACACTTTCTCTTTTGCTCTCTGTCTACATTTCATTATTAGAAATTCATTTAAATTCATTTCACAAATATTATTTTAATACTTTTGATGTGTCTTTCATGTTGTTATGCTCTTAGTTAATCATGCAATTTACAGAACTCTAAATGACTTTAAGTTTCAAATAGTACTCTTTAAAACAATGTAGCACTTCCAAACAATATTTGTATTAAGATTCCTCAGATTCAAATAGAACAAATAGTTTAGATAATCATAATACTATTTTCAAGGCTCATTTATACAGTGTACTAAAACACCCATTTATTAATTGACAAGTGGCTCCTAAACACTGTGACCAACATGTACTGAGTCAATAAAAATAGATGTTACTTCATAGTAAAATGTCACATTTGCCTGAAATGAAGTGTGGCTGATCCTGGACTCCAGAGGACCATAATGCTAAGTGCACACCGAAGGGCACTAACACACCTTTGGCTCACACACACGAGTTCCTGGCTGTGCCCTGATCATGCTGAAGGTCGATTGTCTGATTTTACTTTTCAAGATTAGATTTCCTGTCCTATTATTCCTTAATCAAGGCTTAATAGAAGATAATATCACGAGACTTACCATACTTACAAATAATGCAGTTAAAACATGTGACAAATATGTCCTTTTTCTCTTTTTCATATTGTTGTTCAAGTACAGTTGTCTCCATTTTCCCCCCACCAATGCCCCCCACCCCAGCCATCCCCATGATCCACAAATGTGTTCTTTTTAAAAACATGTAGTGATAATTAAAATTATTGCTAAAATACAAGTAGTAAAGTAAGAACTGTCATATTTAAAATATTTGTGCAAGCTCCAGGAAATAAAGATGATTATTTTCCAGGCTGATCTAAAGACCCAACACCACACACACATGAACCCCATTTTGTTGAGAAATAGTTGAGCTCATGTTAATAGACAGTGAATGCAAAGTAATTTCATTGGTGTACTAAATTAATTAAGAAAGATCAATTAGGGAATGTCTCAAAAGCGTTTGTTGATCAATAACTGTTTTGAATGACTCACCTAAATATAAATAAAGCTGCTATTTCACACAGGGTGGGAAAATTTGGAAATAGATCTATTGGACTATGGCAGTGAAAAAGTTCTTTTACAGATTGTCTCAGAATTTACATCAACAGTATTTACAAATTTCTTCTCATATAGTAACTGGTTAAATGATGGTTCACCTAAGAAGTGAAGTGGGCCAGGGATAATTTGCTGACTGAGAAGGAAGCCTTTGAAACTACACCACAGGAAGACAATAATAGCTTTGCCCCTTAATATTAGCTAAGTTATTGTGAAGATATTAAGGGTTTTTTTAATGCCTCAGTTTCTACATGATTACATTATATGCTATATTGTGTTATATTATATATACACCTATATGTCCACATATGTGTATAATCCATATACTATGTATAATACACACAGATACTATATATAATTTATTAAATAACATACTAAATAGACATGCAAATGACATGTAATATAATCTTTTAGGCTTTACATATCTACATCTCATTAATAGGAAATTTATTTAAATTAGTCCATATATGAGTTTCCTGGAGCTGCCATAACAAATTACTACAAACTGCATGGCTTGAACAACAAAACTTTATTATCTCACAGTTATGGAGACTGGGTCTGAAATCAAGGTATAAATTGGGCTGGTTCCTTGTGAGGGCTGGGAGGGTGGCTCTGTCCCGGGCCTCTCTGCTAGTTTCTGGTAGTCTTAGATATTCCTTGGCATTAGATAGCATTCTCAAAGTATATTCACATCAGATCCCCTTTCTCATTTCTATATCTGTGTCCAAACTTTCTCCTTAATGACACCATTGAATTAAGTCCCATGTAATGACCTCATCTTATCTCGATCATCTGCAAAGTCCCTATTTTTAAAGAATTTTTTTTAAAGATTTTATTTATTTATTTTTAGAGAGGGAAGGGAGGGAGAAAGAGAAAGAAACATCAATGTGCAGTTGCTGGGGGCTGTGGCCTGCAACCCAGGTATGTGCCCTGACTGGGAACTGAACCTGCGATGCTTTGATTTGCAGCCTGTGCTCAATCCACTGAGCTATGCCAGCCAGGGCGCAAAGTCCCTATTTTTAAATAAGCTTATATTTACAGGTGATGAGATTAGTATATCATTTAGGAGACACTCTTCAATCCATAATATTTCAAGTAAATATTAGCACTTTTACAATTATATAGGTCTTGTATGTATAACAATTTGTATATATTTATATTTTCAAGTGATGTTTCTTAATCTACCTTTGACCAGAGGGGTGAGGGGAGGGAATTTCAGGGGAAAAGGGGAAGGGTGTACAGGAACAACTATAAAGGACACATGGACATAAACTAGGGGGTGGGGAGTGGAAATGGGAGGGAGGTGGGGAGGGCTGGGTGGGTGGGCTGGGATGAGAGTAAAAGAGAAAATTGTACATGAACAACAATCAAAATAAAATTTAAAAAAATTAAATAATGCAAAAATGATGTCAATATTTTTATATTGGTAAAGTTAGGTTAAAAAACAAGTAGATATATGCAATACTACATACATTGTGTTTGTTTGTATTAACATTTGAATTTAGGTTTTAAATCATGTGTAACACAAGTAAAAAGATTAACTTTAGTAAGGTACTAAGTGGGTCATAGTCTATTCCTACTACATAAGTTCAGTTTCTAGCCCTCATATTTGCCTGGCATAGCTGGTAATTCAAAAAAGCTAATGCTTGACATCTACTTCAAATTATAAAATTTGTGTTAGTTGAGTTGCAAGCACTACAAGGAAAAATAAAGTCAGTTAGTTGAAGGTTGCGATAGGACACAAGAGATCATTACAGAAAGCCAAGAGCTGAAAAGGATGCCAGAGACTATGGATTCCATAGACTGTGAATAAAACATTTTGTGTAGTTAGGTGGCTATCTTTCTTAAGATCAAAAGTGTTTCTTCTGTTTTGAGAAAGAATCAAATCGTTCAATTTATCAGTGTCCTAAACCCAAATAATTACAAAATGAAAGAAGGATGAGATTTCAAAGGAAAAAAATCACATACTTCTAGTGAAGCTGAAGCAATGTCTGTGAGAGTCTTACAAATAGACTACCTGTGCTTTTTTAAGAAATAAAAGAAATGCATTTTATCTAAAATCATGTATTTCACATGTAGTACACACAAGGGAATAACAATTGAAAAACCAGTGTATTATCTAAGATACACATTTTTATAAAGTACTATGTGGATAAAAATTGAGAAAAAGTTTATACTTTAAAAAAATTCTGGGCAGTGGTTATCTCTGTATGTTTTATACTAGAGAAGTTGAAAGAAGAATCTCAAATTCCATCTGGTCCAAAATAGCAACAGTAACATTCTATGGACTTCAATGTATCATTCTTTTCACACAACCTCATATTGAAAACACTTCTGAAAAACACCTTTTTATTATTGCCTCACACTGGATGGTCAGAGATATCTGCATTTCGATAAAACATTAGGTAGGACTGACAGGCATGGTGTGGGACTAAAATTTCCAAAACAGGGCACTTCTGAGCATGGGGAGTGTGAGGCATAGCTGTGTGTGTTGGTACTTCTGGTGAACTGAGGTCTCAGAGAATTAACATTTATTATTTGCAAAAATTATATTTTGAAGGACACACATTTTACAGCAGTTTTGGGTTCACAGCAAGCTGTGAGGAATGTTCAGCATATAACCTCTGCTCCATAAGTGAGAGCCCCCATAATACCTATTGCCACCATGTGAGTCATACATTTGTTACAATTGACGTGATCATATTCATCTAAATTCCAAAGTTGGCATTACCCATCACTCTCCATGCTGTACATTCATTTGGTTTAGACAAACATATGATGACATGCAACTATCATTTATAACTTTTTTGGCATGTTTATACATTTTGTGCTTTATGTATTTTCTTTCAAAATGTCAATTTCCTTAGACTAAGTGTCATGCACTTTTATAGCCTTTCCATTAAGGACCTAATTAAAATACTTTTGGAATAGTAATGAGAGCCCGAACAATGTTACAATCTGCCTTCATGGCAAGCTGTACACAAATGTATACATATATCATAAATTTGCCCCCAGTCAATAATTGTATTTGACAAATTAATGGATGAGTGATTCAGAATAGGTAAAAAAACTCGATTCAGCAACATTGTTTTAAATGTCATAGAGTTCAAAAGGAATTAGCTTGAAAGATTTAAAAAGGAATTAGTCAGGTCAGAAATCTGTATTCAAGTCTTACTAAATACTAAATGTTAACCCAACCTAATAAGACTTATAATTTCATGAATCACACACACAAACACACACACAGACACATACACACACATCGTCACTGATTCCCAACCCTCCACATTCCACCCAGCCCATCAGCCAGAGAAGGACTCACCTGCTTGTTCACCAGTCAGATTTCCGTGAACATACTGTTGTCTTACTCATTGGGCATCTAATTTAATTATAATATTCTTAATTTTTAAAATACTTTCTATTCATATTATATATTTGAAGCTTAAACATGCATAATCTATGAACTCCATGATATCATATATGACACGCTAATGGAAAGTTTCAACAACAGTACAGTTATTTTCAGAGTTTTTGGAAGTGACAAAAAAATCAGGTATCACCCTGGCTGGCATAACTCAGTAGCTTGAGTGCAGGCTGTGAACTAAAGCATCGCCGGTTCAATTCCCAGTCAGGGCACAGGCCTGGGTTGCGGGCCAGGTTCCCAGTGGGGGCCACATGAGAGGCAACCACACATTGATGTCTCTCTCTCTCCCTCCCTTACTGTCTCTAAAAATAAATAAATAAAATATGTTTAAATATCAGGTATCAGCATTGTATATATGCTAATATATGCTATTAGATAAATCACAATATATACTTTTTGTTGATAAATTGGACACATTTTCAGGCACCTGCATGTTATAATACTGGCTGAAGGTTATACACCATGTTTTCCTACAATGAACAGATTTAAGTTAGTGGAAGAGAAGAAGGAAGTACCTTCAGGCATAGTCACTGGTTGCAAAAGACTAATAGGATTATAAGCAATATCATTTTCTATTTTAAATAGAATGCGTTTAAAAACTGTGTAAGTCTATCAAGAGGAAACCTCAATAAAACCATTTTTCATTTTTCAAGTAAGACATAAGTTTTCAGTATACTATTTATGTTTTATTTGAAAAAAGTTTTAAAATAATAGTATCCTAACTAAAATGAAATGTCAAAATGACTTTTAAAAAAATCACTCATTCTTAGTATATCACTTGTAAGTTTTGAGTATCATGTTTATGTTTAATTTGAAAAAAGGTTTAAAGTAAAACTTTAAAATTGTTTTTAGTTACTCCATAAGTAAATATTAAATATTAAAAAAACATGAACCTTAGTTTTTGAAAATTGTTATTAAATCATATCAATTATAAATGTAATATTACTACCACAAAATATACTGTAACCAAATGTCTAAAAGTTTACTAAATTAGTTAATATAATAAAAGCTTTAAACAAAACAAAAATCAGCCCTGCTACTATAGCTCAGTGGATTGAGCATGGGCTGTGAACCGAAGGGTTGCCGGTTCGATTTCCAGTCAGGTCACATGCCTGTGTTGTGGGCCAGGTCCCCAGTAAGGGGGCATGTGAGAGGCAACCACACATTGATGTTTCCCTCCCTCTCTTCCTCCCTTACCCTATCTGTAAAAATAAATAAATAAATAAATAAATAAATAAATAAATAAAACCTTTAAAAAAATTACTCTACAACTTCAACTTACCCAAATAAAGAAAAAACTGTTTCCCAATACCTTTTACATTTTTTTAATATTAAAAAAAATCCCCTATCATTTCCTTTGGAGGTAATATACTGATACTGTAATGATAAAGAGTGGAGGGGAAAATAAACAAACAGGTGTGAGGCTTGGTCCTAATTCTTGGTCTGATCTATGATTCATCTAATCCAATAGTAGACTCTTAGAAATGTGGAGAAAACTTATATTCTTATTTATCCCTGTCATGTAGGCAGAATGATGGATAGTGGTTTCTAGAGGAGTCAGGAGGTTCGAGGAAGGTTTGGAGAACCCTGATAAGACAGGACCTCAGCCTTCAAGGTCCCTGGTTAAACCTCATACCATACAATCAGCAGCTGTTTATCAGCGCAGGGATAGCAGGGCCAGTCAAACTGGTGTCTGCCTAGAAGAGTCTTGTATACATTTCATTATTTTGTAGTCTTCTCTAAGCAGATAAGCTCCTGTGTGTTTTACCTGCATTAAAGAAACTTGAATCCTGTTTTTCTCACAATATTTCAATTATTCACTATTATTCTAACATGGTAATGAAATTGTATAACATATATGTAATTCTTACTCCACAACTAACGTATCATTTCTGGTAGGTATCATCTTCACTACATTATATTTTATGCATTTTTGACAATTTGTCCTTTAATACATGCTTTACTATGACATTTAAAGTGTTTTATGTTATTAGTGAACCGACTTTAAGTTTGTATGCCATTTCCTTAACCCTTTTCAAGTACATTTTTGCTCTTTAGATTTTTAAATTCAAAACAGAAAACAAGTTTAATTTTGACTTTGATATTTTAGATATATGGCACTTTAAATTACAATTCTTGTTTTGTTTATTCATCTTTTTATTTCTACTTTTTTCTTTTTTGTTTATGATGCCAGTGATATATGTTAAAGAAGCTGATAATATTATTATTACAGCATTATTTTACATTTAACGAGTCTGTGTTAGTTGTCATGAGTCTGTAGACAAGATCCTGTACCTTCATATCCTATTTATTTTAACTATTTTCTTCCCATAAATGAGTCTTTGGGAAGCTTTTTAATTGTTTATGAGATTTCTGTTTTTCTTTATGAGGATAAATCATTGTCTTTGATGAAAAATAATCATGTGAGTCTCTTCGGTCATGCACCATATCCAACCTTAGCTATTATTTTCCTGCACCTCATTCTCTTTGACTTGTGTATATTGACATCCTAGAAGGTACATAATCCACCTCTTCAGAAAACACCATTGACAGCTTCTTACCACATATGTGGTTATCAGCCCCATCAAATTAGCAGAAATGACATACATATGGACATCCATAAAATGATGATCATAAAATATGTTCACTTTATTTGAAATTCGTCATTACTCATGGATATGTCACATACCTTCAAAAATACAATTTGTCTCACTTTTAAATCAGGATACATGGAAAAGACAGAAAAGAAATAAGAAAGATATTTTTGATAAAATTATAAAACCAGTAACTAAGCATGATTTTAGAATGAGAATTAGAAATTTTAAAGTGCTGGAAAATGTGAGTTAGTATTAGACCGCATCACTAGTCTGTCATATCCTGCAGAGTAACACAGTAATTGTTACCAACTGGGATTTAGAGCTTGCTAGAAATGTTTGATTGTTCATTTATATCCTGAGGACTACACATGAAAAATTGAGACTAATTTATTTTAGAAATTACCTATTAAATTATCTGTTATTTGAAATGTGTTTTTTGTTTAAATGATGTTCTACTGCTTGAGCAATATTTAATATTTTTAGTTAATATATCCCTACATTTTAGAGAAAAGTCAAAAGATATTATACATTCATAATTGCTACTAACATTTTTCATTTTAAAAATAAAGTTTGTGGAATATTTGGGAACTGTTTTAAGATTATAAGTGTTACCCATGGATGTATTATTTGACTTAATTTTTTACCATTTGTTTATTGTTCTTTTATTACACGTGTCCCAGTTTTTACCCCTTTGCCCTCCTCATTCCATCCCATCCCCCACTCCCACAGCCAATCCCCACACTGTTGAGAATGTCCTGGGTCATTCATGCTTGTTATTTATCTAGTGTCTTTTTCTTATTTACCTTAATTTTCAAAGAATGGCTTGAGGATACGCTAGAAAAGATAAAGGTAGGATGAAGAAAAGAGAAAGATACTGTGGCAACAGAAATGAATAAAAGAGCTGATTTGCAAATCTGCCAGCAGATCGCTCTAGATCTGATAGGAAAATGGTGCCAGGAAGATTGAGGATAAAGGCTGAGATAGTGTTTGAATGATGGAGTGAAAAGTACAGGGATTTGGGATTCCTTATGATGAGTTGTTGGGAGGTTTTATGCATAGGCATAACCTAAATGATGAACATGATGTTAAGAACACTTAATTACCATGCAGGAAAATGCATGTTAAAGGTTAAATAGAACAGGGAGCCAAAAATAAAATCAATTAGGAAACCATTGCCATGATATAGGGAAAAATAATTATGTCTTAATCAAGATCATTGAGAAAGAAAATAAATTGATGGATTCTTGATATGTAAAGTATAATAATTAGGGATTTCTGATTGGATGTGAGTAGGACAGCAGAAAGAAGAGCTAAGGATGGTTCTCTCAGGTTCTGCATTACCCAATTGTTTTCACTTGTGCCTATGGGTTTATATGTACCATCAGTCATTCACTCATTGATTCTTTTATGCACTTAGTCAATATTCTTATTGATGACCTTTTATATACCAAGCAATGTCCTATAAACTAGGCTGACAAGTTTCCTTATTTCATTGTATCACAACTTTTCTCAATTTCTGAATTAGTTGTGATAAAAGTAAAAAGCATATCAAATTTACTGATTTCTGAGTTGACTGTGACATGATTTGTGACTGACCATGACATTCTTTACTTACATACTGTGATCTACACACTTGGTTGTTTCTCTTGAGTCAGACCCTGCAGTTTCATCTATGTCTTATTCTTTCCCACATGTTACCTGATATAATGAGCGATTACCATGCCTTGAATTTGTATTTCAAAGTACAGTAGTTATATGTAGCTTGGGTGGATTGTAAGGAGGAAAAACAACTAATGGGAATAATAATGTTAATAATCATAGTAGTGATAATTGGGTGATTTTTATATTAACCGGTATAACCTTATATACTTCATTTTATTTGCACTGCAAAATAATCATTTGAATTAAAGAGATGTTACATTCTCATTACAAAAATAAATACAAATTCAGAAATTTTAAATTATTTTTCCAAAGTCATAATAGATAAATAATGAAGGTTAAATTGGCAACTTGAATATAACTCCTTTAACGCCATGCTTAGAATAATTTCACATTTCTTAAAAGGCACATACTATCAAGTAAGTATGAACAACATGTCATAGCTTTTTACAAAAATTTAACAAATAAACTTGATTTGGGAATGAAGAGTATAGAATTTAGAACTACTATCTTCATAAGAAATGAGTTCAAGTTCAAATGAATTCACTACTATCTCTTTGCTCCAATAATTTGGGCTTCTAATTTGACTCTGGGAAATTTTCCTTGATGATCACTATAGTGGAACCTTGGTTCTAGACCTAATCCATTCTGGAAGGCTGTTCAAGAAGTGATTTGTTTGAAAACCAAATCGTTTTTCCCAAATAAAAATACAGTATCAGCAAAGGGTTGTCAGGTCAAGAACCAAAGTTTTATTAGACAACTGAGACAATTTATCCGTGAACAGCTTGGTCAAGAACCAAATTATTTGGGATGGGAGATGTTCAAGAACCCAGGTTTGACTGTATGATCCAAGTGAATTAGAAACAAAAATAGTGGCAGGCATTATAACAATGGAAATTATATACAAAATATCATTTTAATAAAATATTTTATTAAATATATAAAATATACAATTGTTTGTTTTTAGTTTTGCCTTTTTATTGTGATCCAATATAAACCTTTACAAAGTTTATATTGTTTATTCATTTAGTTAATTATAAATATTTAAAGATGTTTCTTGGAGTTCTTCCATTGTCCACATTAATGGAATGCCTACAGGTAGGTATATTAACACTACTAGATTAGTGTTATAAATAAGATATTTTTTAAATGCCCTCTGAACCACTCCTTCTCCATCTTTTATTGGTGGAAATTCAAATCTTGTCTTCAAGTAGACCTACTCTTACACTTTTCCACAATAATGGAAAACCTGATTCATGTTCAACTCAGGTTCTATTTTAAACCATCTCACCCATGACAGCTCTGTTTCTATAACCGGCATTGTGCTGACACTGCATCACCACAGCGGATGATCCTGACGCAAGGACAAGTCCCAGGCTGCTGGCCTCAAAAATGCTGGCTTTCTCTAGCTAGTTTCATTTCTCGTTTACTGAGAAAAAACACAAAACTGAATGCGATTAATACCCAACTTCTAAAGTGCACTATGTCATTGTGATATCTATTTAAACTTCCCAAGTTATTCAAGGATTAATGGAAGCCAATGGCAGAAACATGCTACTGTGTACTGTATTGGAGAGTGTTTGCTATCTATGCAAAAATATTCAGGATATAAAGAATGTATAAAGTCATACTCATTTCTTATTAATTTAACATTTATAAATTGTAATGATGGTAGCATCTAAATAACAAAATATAGCTGAAGATAGTTCTTAAGTATGCACAGCCAAAACAATTTGAACTAATAAGGTAACAAAACATAGGTTATGTCCTAGTACCATATATATGTATATATAATATATTAGTACATATATATATATTTAAATCATTCTTACCTCTATTTATTTTATTTTGCATTACCTTTTAGTTTCATTATAACCCTCTCCCCCCAGAAATCACCACACAGATGTCTATGTCCATGAGTCCTTTTTCCTTTTTGCTCAATCCCTCCACCCTCTAACCTCCCTCATCCCAGATGTCATCTGCTCTCCATCTATGAATCTGTCACCATTTTTCTTGTTAGGTCAGTTTGTTCATTAGATTTCATATGAATGAAACTCTATGGTATTTGTATTTTTCTGACTGGCTTATTTTGCTTAGCATAATGTTCTCCAGATCCATCCACACTGTCTCAAAGGGTACAATTTTCTTCCTTTTTATGGCTGAGTAGTATTTCACTGTGTAAGTGTTCCTTAGTTCTTTTATTCATTCATCTATTGATGAACACTTGAGCTGCTTCCATATCTTGACAATTGTAAATAACTGAAATGAACACAGGGTTGCTTATATTCTTTCAAATTAGTGTTTTGGGTTCTTTCGCATATATTCCCAGAAGTGGGATTGCTGGGTCAAAAGGCAGACCCATTTCTAATTTTTTGAGGTATCTCCATACTGCTTCCCACAGTGGCTGCACCAATCTTCATTCCCACCAACAGTACAAAAGGGTTCCCTTTTCTTCACATTCTTGCCAACACTTAAAGGGAAAATTGCAGGAAAATATAAACCTAGTACTATATATTTCAATTAATTGACCTTCCCAAATAAAATTAGACAGTTTTATATACAAAATGTTTTTTAAGTAGTGAACTTAAATTAAGTCTGGTACTAAATTTTATGTTTTCTTTTTATTAATGGTGATGTTTTGCAACTTAAAATTGTTTTCTAGAGAAATTCTACATTCCATTGTGTTTTTGTTTATGTTTTTATAATAATGTGGTTCTCATTTGTAACTTGATAAAATAAATAAATAAACTTTATTTGATGTATAAAAGTAAAGTCAGTATTAAATGTTTCTTTCATTTTTAAAGTAGGTAAGAGTTTGCTAGTGCTTTTATTTACTGGGGCATAAAATCCCTTGCATATATATTAAAACAAATAAAAATAAGAAAACTGTTATAGAGAAGATATAAAATATTAAGTATAGGAAAGAGGTTTTAAAAATGGAGCTTTAGTAAAAATAAATATCCACAGTTTTTCTTTAGCTGGTGCTGCCAAGTTTAACATAAGAATCTAAAATATATAGAGCTGTGCACATGAAGTACACTTAGGTAAACATAACTTAAAATATTATTTGTAAACCTCACAAGCACTGGAGTATTCTAAATGTAAGACTTCATTAGTGTATGTTCCAATATCATGTACATTTAATTAAATTATTACAGATCAATTTACAAAGAATCCATTTCATGTGCAAACAAAGGTTAAGTGGTAAACAGAACCAAAAGCAGTGAAAATAAATAAATGGATGGATACATGAATAAAGAAATAAATAATCAAAGTGTTTTACACCATCAAGAACCACATAATATGGTTGAAAAACAAACTGAACACATACAAGATAAATTAAACATGAGACTACATAGCATTTCTAAGAGACCAACATAAATACTTCAAGACATTGTCAATATCTCACAATATACTTTAAGAATTGTCATAATCAGAAAGACTGAAAGCCACATTCATATTTAAAAATTTGAGATTATTTCTCATGGATTTAATTTATTATGTTTGTGTCCATGGCTTTATTTCATGTTTGACATTTACTTTTTTCTTTCCCAATTAGAGCCTTCATCTGAACCACAATTAATGAACATGCTAGCAGTCTTTGGCAGGAACTAAGTTCAACGACAAAGTAGAGAATCCAGTTTCCCATTGTGGTTTAGAAGCCAGGGGCACAATCAGTTTATTTCCAAAGGGTCAACTCTGAGTGGAAGTGTCTATCCTTTGAGTGGCTTGGCCTGAAAGGAGGAATTTTTCATATTTTTCCATCTAATATGTCTTCTTTCCCATCTTCTTGAAAAGGAAATGGGGGAGAGAGTATTCCATTCTTACTACCTATGTTTATTGTTTTTAAAATACTATGATCTTCTCATACTCACTGAGTTTATATAAAGCTCTTTAAAGGGCAGATGTAATATTTTAACCATAGTCCAATGCCGGGTCTCTAAAGCTATTTCAGTTTCATCATGCTAACTTTCCAAATCAAGTTCGTATTTAGAAAACTAATGATAAACTAGGAGATATTAGTTTTGTGGGATATATTAGTGTGTCATCAAATGTATTACAGAAGGGGTAGATAAGCTGGCTAAAGTGGCAAAAATTTGGAGATGACCAAGTACATAACTTTTTAAAATATTCTTTTTACTTGGAATTTGATATGTCATAAATGACCCTAATCAGAAAACTGTCAATGAATATCTTATGGGAAAAAAACCAGACTGCATAAGCAGGACTAATCAGTGAGAGTTATATGAGAAATCCTTACAGTGAATAAATGTACTCTTGAAAATGTTAGGTCTGACAGTGATGATACATACTAAGCAATGGTTACATAAGAATGCAGGTTCAAAGGCCGGTTACTTTATTATACTTTTCAAGATAGCAAAACTTGAATATATTACCATAGTGTTGAAAAAGCCCACCGAGAAGAAAACCATGCATGAAAAGAGCATTATTCGTAGAAATAGGTTTCTAAATATGTAGGGTGTGGTCAAAGAGAGAAATTAAAACACTGACTTTAAAAGGGAAGAGGAAATTAGTTATTGCACCCAAAATACTTTATATGCTTAACAAATTTGATTTAATTACAAGATAGAAATATCTGAATTATACCTTTTACACATGGAATAATGACAAAACACAAGGAAGTGTAGTTTTTTTCAAAACAGCTTACAAATAATGAATAGAGTCATTGAGAAGCAATGATGACATGACAGAATTATTTGAATATCTAGTGTGTGTCATCGTGTACATCCCTTGCAATTGCTATAATGTCAGCTATCTTCTTTCCCTCCCTCCCTCCTTCCCTCTCTATCCTCCTCTCCTCCTTTGTTCCTTTTCTTTCTTCTTTTTTTCCTCCACCTTCATTTTCTTCTCTTCTTCCTTTTTTCTCCTTTCTCTTCCCACCCCTCTTCATTACCTCTCTCTCTCCCTCCTCTCTCTCTCTCTCTCTCTCTCTCTTTTTGATGGGGAATTACAATATGCCAAGAATTCTTCTAGGTATAAGTGTTACAGCTGTTCGCAAGGCTAACCTCAAACATATTATAGCAGATTTATTTCAGAAAATGAACAATGCTATGGCAGAAATAAATTAATCCAATATCACAAACAGTTACTGGAAGAAAAGAAAGAATGCTGCATTAACTTGTTTTGAATGGCATGTTGGAGATTACACCTGCCAGAAGGAAGAAATGCCACAGCATGGTAATCGGATTAGTGCTCTAGGCTTAGGAAAGGCGTATCCAGCACCAAATCCCCAGGACTGAAAAAATTCATGGTAAAAGCGAGGGATTGGAATAAGAATAGGCAGTGGGAAAGGGCATGAATCGTGGAAAATAAATTCAAAAGGTAGTCTAAGACCAAGTATATGTTGAAATGTATGTTTGTTCCTTAAATATCTTATTTTTGCCTCTTATTTTCCTTCTCTTTTTTACTTTGCTAGTTCAAAGAAAACTCTATAATTTTTCTATTAAATTTTTGTTGGTGCTATACTATTTTTAACAACCAAGATATATTTCTTATTTCTGAGTATTTTTGTTATAGTACCTCGTTATTGTTTTACAGGTAATACACACAAGACTAGCCTATTTTTCTTCCAGCCTACAGGATCTAGATGGAACATTATTTTCAGATTACTTGCATCATGTTTTTTCTTTTCAACCATCAACATCATTAATAAAATTTTAATCTATTGAGATTCATTTTTAATAATTTTTATTCCATCCCAGTTGATTGAAAAGTTACATCTAATAAAATTTAATCTTTGTGGTGTACAGTTTTATGGGTTTTATAGGTGCATAGGATTATGTATCTCCCAACACAAAACTATATAGAATAGTTTCATCTCTCAAAAAATCATGCATGATATACATTTAAAGGCAACTTCTCCTCCAGCTATTTGTTTTTTGATACTATATTTTCCTATTTTAAAATGTCATATAAATGTGGTCACACAGTAAGTGGCCTTGTGTATCTGGCTGCTCATAATTAAAAGATGCATTAAAATCTCATCTATGTTTTTATGTGAATGAATCAATTTTTTTTAAATTGCTGAGTAGTATCCATTGTATGATTCTACCACAGATAATCTAACATTTGAGTAGTTTAAGGATATTTGACTTGTTTCCAGCTTTTAAGAATTATGAAATAGCTGGGATAAACACTCACCAGTTCTTGGTAAACAGAGATGACAGATGGCTGATGATAGATAGATAGATAGATAGATAGATAGATAGATAGATAGATGATAGATAGATAGATAGATAGATAGATGATAGATGATAGATGATTCCGGTATAAATATCTTTTATAGTTCTGCATAAAGTAAAAATTCTCCAAGTGGACTTGTTGTAGATAAGAATGGTCTTACATAGTTTCAACACAATGTGATTTATCTCTTAGGATTTATTAGAACAACATATATCCTCAGGGCTTGGAGAGAATCAACTTCTCATTCTATTCAAAATGACACCAAGACTTCTTTGGTCTTTGGGATATTTCTTCCTGATTTTAATCTCTGCATTTCAGATCAACTATAAAAAATTATAGTTAATTTAATGGGAACTATAAAAAAATCTAAAAACATCTCTGAATTTCAAGTCAAATATAAAGACTTATAGTTAGCTTAATGGGAAATAGAAAAAAAATTAAAAAGGAAATCTTTTAGAAACTTGCTACTCAAAATATGGTATCAAGATCAGCAACCCTGATATCAGCTGGATTTTCATTAGAAAAGCAGAATATCAGGTCCGACCCAATAGTTACTGAACCAGAATATGAATCCTAACAAGGATAGGTGACTCAGCACATGAAATTCAAGAAACACTACTTTCAAGGACAAAACAGAACTTGGACTGATGTGAATCACTTTTAGTGCCCAATCCTTTCATAATATTCAGATTCTCATTTGTCTAAGAAACACCCTTTTAATGACAATAAGCAAAAAAACAAACATCCAGAAGAAATCCTCCAGCATTCATGTAATACTCTTTACTAAACAATTATGATTTCAGTATTATCACTTTACCTTTTGACATACAATCTGAGAGGGTCCTCCTGGGCCCCAAATACTTCTGGTTCGTTTAAACTGGTTGTCCTTCCAGAACACGGAGATATGGGGCTCTGTGTCATTTTCTCATTTAAAAATAAACTCAGTTCATACTATCACCCAATTATACAGAGAAGGATGACAGAGCTCTTTGTCTTTACTCAAGGGCAATCAGAAAAATAATCTTCCTGCATGTGCCTTGAATTGTAAAGACTCTAAAATTTTGTTTCTTATTCTTCAGAAAATGTGTTCATACATTATTGGGAATAAAATGCAGGGATTCGATAATGATGTCACCAACCCAACATAGAAGTCACACTTTATTCTAAGTATAGGGCGATACTCTGTATATTTATTCTAATTATAGTTGTACCTTTTTAGTCCATAAAATTTGGCAACTAAAACCTGGATAAACTGTTAGTCTCTGATCATATACTCTGAAATACTGCTTAAAATTCTATGGGTCTTAATTTTCACATTCTCAACAACACTGATGAATAGGCTTTATATAGTATTTTAGGTCACTGAGAAAACACTTTAATCTGGGTTTAAACATTTAATCTCTATTTGAAAAGCACAAGTTTTATTATAGTTAAATAATATAGAAAGAGGTGAATAATTATGCTTACACTCCATTTATTAACATTTCTGAAATATATGTCACTACAGGGTAACAATGTAACCATTAGAATGGCCACTTATTATATGATTTTAAGCCTTGCTGTCATACAAAGCCTAAAGGCATTCCTTTTTTCTTATGTTTACTTGTCAGTTTTGACTCTGTCCAAAGATGGGCAAAATTCATCATTTTTCTGTCCTGGAGTCATTCGGTACTTGTGAACTATTATGTTATTGTTTCAGCTTGGACAGATTTGCAATTCTTGCATTTTGTTTGAAATTGCGGTTGGACTAAATCCCTAAATGCAGAATATAAGTCAGCAAAACCTGCCAAGTTTTCCTAGCTTTGGTTTTGAAATGCGTGAAGTTACATATTTCCCAAATCAAAATGGAAAAGTGAAAAGTAGCCCAAGGGCAAGTAAAACCCTTAACTGAAAAAGTAATGGTCGACATCATCACCACGTTTGGCACAACACTGAGCTGTTCCCTGAGTGCCCTGAAGATCACGCTCCCTAATGCAAGAGCTGTCACCGATGTAATGCTCTTCTTTTTCTGTGGCACTGTTCAACAAATCTTCTTGCCACTCACCGAGATGAGTCAAAATGACTGGACATGGCACAGAATATATTTACCTACTGGATCCCAACTAGCCAATACATTCTCTTCATATACTTTTTCATTCTTAGTTCATTTTAAAAATGATGCCCAATATTCTTATAAGTCTTAAATCAGGAGAAAGCCATATTCCAAAATAGTTATCATAAAAGTTTATTTATTACATACTATCTCTTTTAGCTTAATAACAGTCTGAAACTTAAAATAAGCAAGCAAATAAAGCTATGAAAACTAATCTTCAAAGCAAGTCATTCCTACCCTTGACTTGACTCTCATATATGAATATGCTAGATGTTTATACCACAATTTATGCTACTTAATAGTGAAAAATATGAATAATATATTATTGAGATAATTCTATGTTTCTTATCTGCGAATTTCAGATGATAAATTGAGAGTGCATTTATTACACCATCTACATGATGTCTTTTAGATCATCTGTTTTTTAAATCCATCAGTTGATAGCTTGGTAGCTGGAGCAGAGCATCACTAGAAAAGGAATCAACTCCTTCTTTAATCCTGGGATTTAAAATATAACTGCTTTTTTGCATAGTCACTTCTCAGGGTTTTGCTACAGTTTTCTGATTTATAAAATGTGTGTGTGTATCTAGAATACCTCTAGGTAGGTGTTTAAATCAAATACAATTGAGTTTATGCTCCTGTTTAGCCACTTATTATTTAAAATCAAACATATCTTATCACCTTTTTGAACTCTGTAAACTGCAAATATTAATAGTATATCATATCATTATAAATATTGCATGAAATGACATATAGTCTATTCGAGTTCCTGAATTATTATTGTTTACTCAAAAAATTGTTCTTCTTTTTGAGTTTAGATGTCTAAAGCAAAATATTGTCCATGCCTATAATTCTGATTGTGACCTATTTCTACAGTCTTTAGCAGAAGCTCAGAATGCATATTATACACATATATGTACATATATATAATTATCATATAAATATACGTTCTATGTACTTACATTCTGTTATAAATATTTGCTTCGTATAACATGTGTCACACAAATCTGCTAGTATACTAATTAGAACTCTATTTTACAAATTAGATCTCTGAAAAGTCCAGTCAGAAAATGTAAATCCCATATATTAGAATTCATAAGCTTTTCTCATAGATCTCAGACTAGAAAGAGAGGGACACTTGTAGCAAGGAGTAAAAGATGAAAATTGTATCACCTATTGTTATATAACAAACAGCCAAAAAATGTAGTGTATAACACAATGTTTCTCATAACTCTGGGGTTAGCTGAGTGATTCTGCTGACCTGAAGTGGTGCCCTTTGAAGTGTCAGCCATGCATATGTGGTAAGCTGTAGGCTGGACAGTGTGTGCTGGGATCTAGGCTGGGCTCTCTCCCATGCCTGGGATGCCAGCTAAAAAAAATTTTCTGACTTGTCTCTGTACCTATTGTTTTATCTGCTGGAAGTACAGCTTGGACCTATTTTCATGGTAATGGGAGAGGAGAAGGAGAGAGAGCAAAAATATGTAAGGCCTTTGGTGGCTAATAGGTCCTGACAACATAACGTTCCCACTTCAGTCTTTGGGCTAATGCATATCTCATCGATGCAACTCAAAAGACCAATCCAGAATTAAGGGGTGATAAAATAGACCCCAGTTCTCTATGGTGGGGGGCTGAAAGTCGTAACTTAAAAGGTGAGGGTGTGAGAAAGGGGACTGGATTGGGACCATTTTTGCAATCAATCTACTTGAGCAATTTAGTAACAAAAATGCACAGAAAGAAGGTTAAATCAAATTTAAAATATTGTTGTGCAGTGGACTAAAACATTTAATATAGAAAAAATGATGTATTTCAATAACAAATCTCTTGGATTTAAATTTAATAAAATAAGCACAGTTTCATAAAGTTATAGTTACACATATTAAAAAGACAAATGAATTACAATATAGTACATAACAAGGTAATGAGATGGTTTGTTAAAAGAGAGCTTCCAAAATGACTTTTGTGAGGTATTAAAATGAATTTCAAAATAATTATTTGAAATTACCTACTGTTGTTCAAGATGAAGAACAGAAATGGAATTTTCCTGCATACCAGAACATCTGAAAATGGATAAAACTCATTAAACATGAGTTTTCAGCCATTAGACATCAGACAGTGCAAGGTGGTGAGAGGGTAAACAAATCAGTTAAGGACAGTCCTTGTCCCATCTTACTTTCCACAGAGTTCCCAGGCCACTAGGAAAAGCTGGGAACCAAGGTGGAGCCTGGTGGCTTTGCTGGGTTACGGAGCCCAGCCCAGGTAACAGAGGCTAAGTCAGCTTGTGCTGCAGGACATAGTTCCTGAGAGGACAGACCTGCACGGAGAGAGCTAAGGTGATCATGAGAGTCCTTACCAATGCCTAATTTACATGCTGATCTGCAAATACCTGTGATGAAATACTTGAGAGGGGAAAACACCACCTAAAATGAGGAGAGGGAATAATACCAGGTACTTTCCACTGGTTTTGAAATAGTTTCTGTTTCACCGTCCACAATAACTCCACTCATAGTCTCACAGGCAATTAGTGCAGTTCTCAGAAAGGTATGCCCTCAGTGGTGATTCAAAATTAGCCCCAAATGAAAGGCTGTCCCTACTTAGAGACCTGGTGAACAAGCCCGAGGAGGACTGAACTACTCTAAGTAACCTCATCTCACAGCAAAGATTGTGAACACAAATAGAAAAATAAAACTCAACCAGCACCCCACAAGGTAAAATACACAATGCTGAAGTCACATTAAAAAACATACCAATAACGCATAAAAACAAAATACAGTGTACAATAGGGAGAAAATTCAAGTTATAAACTCAGGCCAGAAACAATAGAGATGATATAATAGTAGATAACCATTTTTTTCCTCAAGTGTCTGTCCAACCAATCAAGCCATTAGCCATTGTAAAGGATTCAGTATCTGCATTGGTTTCCCAGTTGCTGCTTTAACAGATCACCTCAAATTTAGTGGCTTCAAGAAACACAAGTTTGTTTTCTTACTGTTCTGGGCAGCAGCAGTCTGAACTGAGTCTTGTGGGGCTAATGTTGAAAGGGCTCTTTTTCTTCTAGACCATCTCGTGGAATTATTATTATTTCTTTACCTTTCTAGTTTCTAGAAGATACTCGTAGACCATTCCTCCAGCTTCATATCTACATTTGCAGCACCTTCTCCCCTCTTTGACCCTGAGCCTCTCACCTTTAAGAACTTTGAGATTACACTGGGCTCTCCCAGAAAATCCAGGATAATTTCCCCGTCTTGAGATCCTTAAACACATCTACAAAGTCTCTTTTACCACATAAGTTAACACAGTCACAGGTTCCTAAGATTACAATGAGGATATCTCTGAGGGGCATCATTCTGCCAGTCTCAGTATCCCTCCTTCCAGGAAGAACGGTCATTAGAATGTAGTTGACAACGTTCTTCCCACTAGGAGGGCCGCACGTTACTCTTCTCTCCTTCAGTGCTACTGCAGAGAGCAGCTGCACTGCTCCAGCAGTCCATTTCCTACTGATGCTAGCTGGCACACTGTATAAAACAAGCTCAATTATTTTCCCTCTGATAACCAGACTTAGGGAACTCCTCATTAGGCATCACAAATCTACAGAAGATGAAGGGTGATGCAGCAAGAGGATGTGTCCTGAGAACCTGAGCCAGTTCAAACAACTTGTTTATTCCTCCCCAACCTCCTCTAGCCTTATCGTGTATATATGCATTGTTCATTTGATAGAGGATTCCTGCCACGCATTATGGCTTGGTGCATCGTAATGGCAGCTCAGGTTTTAGGATCACTTTATGCCCCATTGTGAAACATTCAATCTTTTAACAGAGTTCAGTACCAGGCCGAGCTAATTCCCCGGAGAAAATATCGATCCACAGAGAAGAACATAAATTCACCACAAAACCCTAAGGCTTTATGCTGCGATTCTGTGATGCAGGCTTTCCTCAGTCTCTAGACAGCATCCTGATTTTCCATGGAGACACTGAGACACATTGAGACTGATGTGACCTGTGTGTCACGGGGGCTTTTACTGCTGTGTGGACATGCTGCAGCGGCTTTTCTGTTCTGAACCCCTCCCAGTTTCAGCAGCCTTACATGCTACTCAGGGAACAAGTAAGAGCAGCACACCCAGCTGTGACATATGTCTACTCCAAAATTCAGAGAGACCTACAGCTGGCACAAGGAGTTACTTTGATGATTTAATGGTAAGATAGGGTGCACTATAAATAAAGATTGATCTATGGTAATAGATTGGGTTTTTTCTCTGTCTCATTTCACATTTGCCTTTAGAAATAACATCTAAGAAAATTTTAATTGTGTGTCACAGGTATATAGTCCATATACATTCTAAAGTAATAACAGCAAGGGATGTAGTATTTTTATGAGAAAGTTCTGTTTGCGATGTTTAGTATTCTTTAACTTCGTCCCAAAGCAGCATGATTATAAAGGGCAATGGTGGGTGGTAATTCAATTCCTGGCTGAACTAAAAAAAGTCACTGTGGGTGTTAGAACTCACTATAAAACAAGTATTTGAGGGCTTATTGTCAGGCATTGTAACATCCAGAAGCCTGGGCTCAGAACGATTGATTATAATAGAGTAATTAAGTAGAAAAGCACCCCCTTGCGTATCTGTAAGCTTTAGTATTCCAGGGGTGCAGCCAGTTTTTAAACCCCCTGGTAATCTTGATGATATATCGTTTGGACACAAGGGGCATTGGGCAAAGCATGACTGAACAAATTGAGGCACAGTGAGGTTGTTGCATCTACGAAAAACAGAGAAAATAACACACAGCTTCTCTTACCCATGCCATTTTAACTGGTAGGTAAAAGGAGAAAGGTCCCAAGCCTCGTACACACCCCAAGGCTACGTAAGGCCTGGTTAAAAGCCCCAATATGTGTAAGCTCTTGAATGAAAGGGACCTTTTGTAGTCATTTACGAATAATCTAGGGAGGTGCCTGTTAAACTTTAATATGCAGGCGAGTCATGTTGGTATCTACTAAAATACAGACTCTGGTATATATCTTATATTGATACTACATATACATACATTTGTGTGTATCCCATTTCCAACTCGTTTCACTCCACCTTGTCACATCAGATAAACATATCAGTATAATCAATGCCTATCTTCCAGTATTTATACTATATTCTTATAAGCACACATATAGAGTGTCGTACTTGCAAATTACTTTATACTTTTGATGAAATAAATAGTTCAAAAGGCACATTTTGTGCCAGGAGCATAGTGAACCAAAACCAAATGGGTACTTTATTTATATATACTTTTTCTTGGTTGATGCTATTTGATTATTCCTCACTGTGGAGATACAGATGTATTACTAGTATAATTGAATATGAACAAAATAATATGCATTCTATTTCAACAATAATATGGATTTTAAACAAAATGGTTATCATGAAAGGTGGAGACAGATTATGGTAGAAAGAGACTTGGAGTCCATTTGTTTTTTAGTAGTGAAATTTAGAAAACACTATTCAATAATTTTTGATGCCAAAACTGCTCTAAAGTTTGTTTGTGTGATGGACCAACTAAGGTGCTATGTTTTTTTTTTCTTTTACTCTGTCAACACTGTCTTCCTAAAATTCACTATCATTTTTTGAAATGTTACAGAGAAAGTAATTCTACTGCAGGAGGAAGGGATGGAAGATCCACCTGGCATGTCCTCACACCTCCTAGCAAGACTGCTCTTCGGCTATGTTCCTCAATGCCAGCTCTGTACCTCTTTAAATTAATTTTAATGAAATGTACTGAGTTGTCATTGGTTAATAAGATTATATAGGTTTCAAGTGCCCAAGCTTTAACCTTCAGTAAACTGCAGGTGAAAACATATTGTACCCTGAATCTTTAAATCAATTTTCAACCTACAGTCAGATGATACACAGTTTCACATAGTGTATATTATGGTACACTCCGCCATATGATCCCTGACTGTGTTCAGCCACCACTCGGTTTATGTGAGTGTGTGTGTGCTCGAGAGTTTACATTTGTTTGCTATGTATCTCTTCTGCAGGAATGTACATTCCATAAGAGCAGGGACTTTGTCTGATTTTAGTCCTCGCTGTGTCCTATTACCTAGAAGAGTGCCTGACAATGAACAGATGACCACTATATTCCTGTTGAATGAATAACTTGTTGTTTTGAGAGTGCACAATGTTTGAAAAGATTGTCAGCACCGTGCCCAAGCTAGAGGGAAATGATTACAAAAAGTATAGCCAATATGTCCAATATTCCAACATTCTCAATATTCTTTTCACTCTAAATCCAAAGTCAGTTTTTATCCTTAAAAATTACTGATAGAATGATAAGTTAGGATTTTCCTTAGCTGGTTCCATTCAGACTTCAGGCTTAACAGAAGATTAAAAAAAATAGCATTCTTGTTCTGTTTCTGTCTGAATCTATATATGAGTTTAACACAAATTATTCTACACTAGAGATAAGGGAGCTGAAGCAGAGTAATTGTCAATATGGTTGAGACTGAAGCCACGGGCCGGTGCTTTCCAGGATTCAACAGCAAATGTGATTTTCTAATACTAACAATTCACTATCAAGTGTGTTTTCTCTTTTAATAATGATGTTATCTTAACAAGATCTCTTTAGGTAAGTTTATAATTGCTTGTTTTGCAGTAAAACTGCTAAGAGCAGACAAGGTCTCTACTTCAGTGCTATACTTGCAACACCTAACTCGGTGCTCAGACTAGAGTAGGTGATGAAATGCTTTTGAATGAATTAGTAAATACCGATTCTATGCACCTGATGCCCAGAGCTGCAATTACCACTAGGATTCAAGTCAGGTGTTCCATTCTCATATTTTAAAATATTTGTTTTTCATTTTGTTAACATCATTTAAGACAATCCCAACATTTTTTACCCAAACAAACTCTGTTTTTGCCTCTTGGTAACATATTTCCTAAGCCACCCAGTTTCATCAAATGAACAGATTCATTTTTCTGGAATTCAATCTCCCTTCTTTATGCATGTGTTAATTCAAAGGATAAGATTTTACACCTTTATTTCATAGACCATTGCAAGAGTATGTATTCTGGCCATTTCACTATCAATATCTCTTCCACATGCTCAAATCCTCCTTAGGTACCACTGCCACTTTCTAAGTGACAGCCACACTCCTATCACATGTAAGTTCCAAAATCTACCACATCCTCTTTACAGCCTCTTTTTAAGCCATTTTAGATCCTATACAATGTGTTCCAATTTGGGCTCTGGGTTTTTCTTGTCTCAGTCCTCAAAGCAGAAAGACATTCACATAGAGGAACTGATACGGATTTTGGTAACAAGAATGTGATTTTTGACCTTTTGTCTCCAACTATGTATCTTTGTAATCCTTAATAAATCCCATCCTTGTCTACAGAATGTTTTCTCGCTATAAAAATAAAGTAATGGTGTTTCTACTGTATATTTCCAGTGTGCGATGTAAATGATAATGTATGTGAAGCCCTTGGAAGAGCACTTGCTGCACACTTAGTACTTACTAGCTGTATTCATGATGTCCACCCTTCATGTGACCAGGTCCACGTGGTATATT
This sequence comes from Tonatia bakeri, assembly GCA_004024845.1. NCBI lineage: Eukaryota > Metazoa > Chordata > Mammalia > Chiroptera > Phyllostomidae > Tonatia > Tonatia bakeri. The sequence goes on from PVIA01000906.1 coordinate 75,381, forward strand.
TCAGACCCTCTGCATAGGGACACAGATCATTACTAAGCCTGTACTGCATTTAAAGATAAACACAAATGTTTTCTTAATTCTACCTTGCTCCACTTTAGAGAAAAGTCTCTCCAAAAAGATGTCTATACTTTCTACCTCTTTTCCCTACTCATTTCTCCCCATTTCCTCTTAAATCTGCCTCAGTTGGGCCTTTGTCTCCAGCATTCACCAAATTATTCTTCTCTCAGTCACCACCTACGTGAAATAATCACATAAAATGTTTCAAATATGGCCCAGAATGACCTTTTATTTACGGTGCTCTTAGCTAAATAGGGAAAGCAACACAGTTTCCAAAAATTAAAGGTAACTATGGATACGGTAAGGTCTCCTGGCCTTGAAGTACTCGGGTAGAAGAAGTCAACTAGATTCTAAATCGTTGTGTGCACTGTGTTAATCAAGCATCTGCCATAGATTTGATGGAAATTTTCAAATACTTCTGAGTTTCTTAATAACCATTCAAAAATTTATAGACTCTTACATTCATCAGAGACTTTAACAACAAAATAGAAATCTTTTCATCTATGATATGATAGACAGCATAATACTTTGTTTTTCACATTCTGTTCCATGGGCCTTGATGTAGGTAGTGTTCACTCTGATTGAAGAAAAATTGTGCAATTGTGTATGGAGCTTACATGATTGTTGATAACTAGGAAGAATGAGCTAGTCTCCACATCTCAGTGTGTCCACACTGAGGGAATTATTTGTATAGTTTGTACAGATATGCAAATCTATTCTCTATATCAATAACAGTTTAGAGTTTTCTGTTGTTAGAAAAAGTGTTTTTTGGCAAAATCAAAGTTCCATTTCTAAAAAAAAAATTACATGGAAAAATTTTGTTAAGTTCACTTAATGCAATATATATGACAAATGATTGCTTTTCTCTAAACACTTTTTTTCTGAAACCTGCTGTTTTTTGACTGGGTCTTAATTTATAAAGGTGACTGAATGATAACATGGAGAGGTCAGTGCATTAAAAGAAAAGTTCAATGTTATTCACAGTTCACTTAGAAACAAGAGTCACAGTTTGTACAGGGTCAAAGGAGGAACTCCAGGTTTTGCTCAGGGTGCAGACACTGGATCGAGCAATAGGCTTAGGCCACATTAGGGTTTACAGAGGAAAGGTAAGACAGGGCAGGCCAGACAATCTGCGACTGGCTGGTTTGAATAATTTCTCAGCCTCAACACCACAGGGGCATTGCCCAGCTGTCTTTTACCTGGCTCCAATATAATTAAGGCAGAAGAATACTGCCTTCTAGGGTGCACAGGCCAGAGAGAGGAGGTAGGGTTATTTATTGGTTAGTTTGCATGTTGAAGACATAATTCCTGAATCTCGTGTTATGTCTAAGAATTGACCAGTTAGCCCAGGGAGGGGGCAATCTCTCCATAGACTGAAGGTTTTTTTTAAGATGCCAAAACTTCATACTACAAGAAAATTAAGAAAAATATAATTAATATACATGCTTACAACCATTCATAGTTGTCACACAAATTATTTGTTTTCAAATGTCTCAATATACATATATTAGCAGTACATACATCAGGGCTACCTTGTGTTAACAAAGTAAGGAATTTTCTTACTGAATTCTGGAACACTGAGGTGGATGAAAGTTTATTAAAGGTCCTTCAGGAGAAACAAATTCTATTCAGAGCAAGACTTGTTGGAACAGGACACTGTTCTGAGCTGGTTTAGCCCCGGGTACTGAGTGGGTAATCACAGAGATATAGCAGCTGGTTGTAGCTCCTCCATGAAGCTCCCAGTGCCCTGCAGTGACCACTAGAAGGCATCTCTGCTGTAACTCAGGGCACTGACAAAGTTCAGTAATTGTTCAATTAAGTTTCTATGTAGAATGTTGAAAAAAAAAACCCCAATAACTCAATTAGGCATTTCTGCCATGAAATAAAAGTTACTTTGATTTAGAAAATTGCTTATAGTATAAATGCTGTGTCCTCCAGTACATCTATACTACCCCAATGCTGTTCCTAAAATATTATTTTTCATATAATTATTTTTCTTAATTCATTGTTATACTAAGTAGCTATACATTTCTGTGATCCTCTGTTTAATATATGCTTTTATCACTAGACTATAGAGTGCTAAGGGCCATAAATTGCTTTTTACTTTGCATTGTGTAAGTATGTATGTATGTATGTATGTATATATGTATAATATATCATCTATATTAGAATTTCTGATATCCCATTGTTTAACTTTAGTATGCCATATCTGATAAGCTTGGAGCATAGTGACAAACACTGAATTGTTGGGAGATAAACTTGACTTCGTTTCTTTTCTCGTTCTTTTTTATGCTGCACAATACAAAATTGAACATATTCTTGATCAATGCCACGTGTACACGTTGCTTTAAGTGCTGGCTCTTTATACTTGCTCATATCGCATTAGAAGTACTGATTTGAGCCTGTGTGTCTAGACATGGTCTGCTCTAAGGAAAGAAGACTTGGGGGAAAATTCAAGGCAACTTCACGTCATAGATACTGTACACAGATAGATTCCTCCATTGCACTGTGACAACCATTCATGTTGTGGCAACAAAGGACATGCTTCACTCTTTGCTCCATTCTCCTACTAGAGGATGCTTATGTATGACATAATTCAGTATAGCCTGGGAGACATATACCACACACGCTTCATTCTCTGCTGTTGAAATAGGAAAGGAAAGTTAAATTTCCATGGAAGAAACTTTCCTGTCAGTGTTGAATGTATTGCTGTTACTGTCATAGCTAAAATGTTACTAGATTGACAATGTTCCTTGAAATTACTTTAAACTTCTTACAAACCATATTTTGTCCACTATTAAATAAAAACTAAAACAAAAACTTGTAAAAAGCCCCTATCAGATTTATGTCTCATACATCTTACATATTGTTTGGCTCTTAAAGTGTTTCAAAATGTATCTATACCTTAAATTTTACCATAGAAATACTGTATAAAGTAACTCAACAATGTTTTATAAAGTATTTATAGGAAAAAATCCCATCAGGTAATGAAAGACAAAACTCAATCTTTAAATATAGAGAAAGAATATGCAATCAATATGAAAATTTCCTTTTGTGTTATAAATACCTCTAATTTGCATGCCATTGTAATGAAAGGTAAAATTCTTATATCCCTTATTTCCTTTTCTTATCCCTGAAAAGTTTAATTTGTGATGTATAGTTATCTTCTTTCTGAACATGTGTACTGACCGTCTTCTAATTAGTGGTTGTGCTGACATTAGCGAGATTCATCATTGTTTCTCCTGTTTTTAACTGACGCCGAAATAGAGATTTTTCAGTTGAGTTTAAGTGTACTGCCTGAGTTCCACATTCCAGGTTTTTTTCCTGCTGTTGAAGCTTAACTTGTGAGAGGTTCATTTTAAAAGAGTGAATAAAAATGTATCCTGTACTATTTCCTGCTTTCCTTCTTACAAAACCTAAGTCAAGGTTACTCAAATTTGTGTGCCTATGTACTATTTTACAATCTCTGTGCATATGGCAATATGAGCATAATTTCCTCTGAATATAATTTTAGGAAAGGTGATAAAAATTGAGAATGCCATCAAATATAACAATTCTGTCATTATCAGCCTTTAGTACATATTTATTGCTCAATAAAAATTTGATGATCTTGGAAAATAGAAGAAATATGTTTGGTTTATTAAGAATTTCAGGGTGGTAGAGTTACTATGAGTTGTGGAAATCCTAGTGGGTTTTTCATCTCTTTTCTGTCAGGCTTTTATTCTTTATAACATAAAAAGCTTGTATGTCATATTAATACTAAGCCATCTAATTCCCGTATCACTAATTAGCTTACTTCCTACTTTGCTGACTTTTAAAATCTCAGCCATTTGAAATTTATATATTGTCATAGTTCTGAAATTTTCTACATAGACAGAGGGAGAGAAATATTTATTTCCCTCATGAAAACCAAGTGACTTGGACAGCATTTTTAAAGCCTTATGAACATATAAGCAACTTCCCTATTTCTCTAAAGGGTCATCCAGGCATACATTAAAGTTATCATATCACTTGACAACTTTATGAACAATTACTGAAAAGAAAACATTACTTACATTACTTTCACATGGAATTTACTGACAATTCCTGAATCTTGCAAAAATCTTAAGATAATTGTATTTCACAAGTAAATCGCATGTTTTTGCCTGCATAACTTCCATCCCCAGGGCCACCTTCAGATTCCCAAACTTGTCCCTGCAGGAAGCTGCCTAGGAGGAGGCTCTGCATTTTGTGTTTTGAAAAACAAGAAGGAGAGAAAAGGACCCCAAATTAATGTCACAGACCATGGAAAATAATGACAAAAATATTTTAATATTGCTGAATATTGAGATGTCTTATATGCTAAACAAGGAATATATTCAATTACTAGGCCAAGGAGACTTCATAAGCCTTTCTCTGTGGTTCATAGGGGCAACTGACTGATATGGGTTTTATTCTTTGTGTTCTGAATATGAGATTTAAGTGTAATTTTCTTCTTTTAACTGCACATCATGGATTAGGTCTGTGGGAGGAGATGGAGACAGAAGAACAATTTTTCTTTCAGTTAAAAGAAAGACAGCAGGCCATATAGAGTCATGACTAGACATGATGGAAAGAACTTTGCATCAACTCAGCTTTTCTTCATTGTCATTCAGATGCCATGATTGATAGCACTGTTGAGTTTATTCCTTGGAAAGGAATTGCATATTCGCTTTGTAGAAAGTAAACTACAATAGTCACACTCAAATGAGTGATGGCAGTGCTCTTCACAGCAGTGACTCCCACCTTGGCCCCAGTGTTCCGTGTCTACGTGGTCCATATTTCTCCCTGTATCTCTCTCTTCCTCCCTCCCTGGGCCACCCACTGTGGATCATCAACAAAAGACTTTATTTCCTTATTTTCCTTGCAGCTCAGTTGAGTCATGTGGCCTAGTTCAAGGCAAAGGACATTAATAGAAATGATGTGAGCAAATTCTTGGTCATTTTCTCAATGGTTCTTTATGATTAGAACATCCTTGGAATCCACATGTTAACAACCCAATCCACATGGCATAAACACCCCATCAGCTGGAACATCATTTTTTACTATTATGTGTGAGATAAATAAAGATCTGTATTGCTAAACCACTGCTTTTTAGGCTTTTTTCTTCTAACACCTTATCCTCTATGTGTTATGATTTTAAATATACTATTATTTTCAGAAAGCTTATATTTTATTTAGGAACTTTTATAAATGTTTACAAGTTAAAATGGGTATATACATTTTTCTCATTATTCTTTTCTGCTTCCATAAGAATCATTTGCTTAGTTTAACAATGTACATGTAGATATATCACTTAAAAAAAAGAAAACAAAGTTAGTCATTTTCTAGAAGATTAGAATACATACCTTTTCCATGAATTACTCACTAAGGTTCACATCACTTTTATTTTCCTTTGAAAAATAAAGTATAACGTTTTGGAACAAATATATGTTCAATCAATAAATCTTATAAATGTAAATTCCCAATAAACCTAACTCAAGAATATCAGAATGTTCAGATTCTCTGGAAAAGTGTGAAGACTTATTTTAAGACATATTTAAGAACGTGATGAATCCGTGCGTCACTGATACCAGACAGCTGCCATTTCACTTTTCACAGATGTTGGTAGTTTGGGGGAAATGAAGTATACCAAATTGGCAAACCATCTCAGTTATGTTAAACTGTTATTGCTTCCATTCCAAAGACATGATTTCTGTCTACAACATTTAATTATTCAAGAAGTTGGAAATTTTTCTTTTTTAAAATTGTTGTTCAATTATAGTTGTCCCAATTTTTCCTCATCACTCTCCCCCACCCTGTGCCCCACCCCCTAATCCTACAGTCAATCCCCACCCATGTCCATGGGTCCTTTATAGTTGTTCCTTGACTAGATCCTTCCCACGCTTTTCCCCTGTTATCTCTCCCCTCCTTTCCCTCTGGTCACTGTCAATTTGTTCTTTATTTCAATGCTTCTGGTTCTATTTTGCTCACTTGTTTGTTTCATTGATTATGTTCCACTTATGGGCGAGATTATAGGGTTTGTCTTTCACCATCCGGCTTATTTCACTTGTCATAATATTTTCCAGTTCCATCCATGCTCTGGTGCAGGTTAGGAGTTCCTTTTTTCTTTCTGCTGTGTAGTATAGTATTCCATTGTGTAAACGTACCACAGTTTTTTGATCCCATCCTTCACTGATGGACACTTAGGCTGTTTCCAGCACTTGGCCATTGTAAATAATACTGCTATGAACACTAGGGTGCATACGTTCTTTTGTATTGGTATTTCAGGATTCTTCGGGTATAACCCCAGCAGTGGGATCACTGGATCAAAAGGCAGTTCCATTTTTAGTTTTTTTAGGAAATTCCATACTGTTTCCACAGTGGCTGACCAGTCTGTATTCCCACCAACAGTGTACCTAGGGTTCCCTTTTCTCCACAACCTCGCCAGCACTTGTTGTTTGTTGATTTATTAATGATAGCCATTTTGACAGATTGGAAGTGGTATCTCATTGTGGTTTTAATTTGTATCTTCCTGACAACTAGCAATGTTGAGCATTTTTTCCTATGTCTATGGCCCCTCATATGTCCTCCTTGAAGACTTGTTAGAATTTTATCTAAACCCAACTAGGAAAATATTAAACCTAGTTCTTCATTGTTGCAAAAAGTAAAATTTATTTATCATTTTGGGAATAAGAAGAATGTTCAAAAACACATTGTTGAATAATTCATATAAAATCTGTCTCAGTATGGACCAGCCCAGGTAAAGGTGTGACCTACATCAAATCAAACTTAAAAAAATAAATGAATAAGTAAATTTAAAACTATGCTTTTCTCAAGAGCACCCAGAGTATGTATTATTATTTTATAAATAAGAATAAATTAACGAATATTACAATCTTCTTCTAAAACTAAATCAATTCATGGCTTAGATAGGTCACACATTTTATTTCCCTTGAGGATTGTCAAAAAAGAGAAGCATTTATATGTAAAATTAATAATTGGATACTTATGCTTATTAAATTTAAATTATAAAAATATTCACTTAACTTCTGTTTCAAAATTTCACCCACATAGTCTCTGTGTTTCAAGACTTGAGTAAATTTATTAATTAAAAATAGAATAATGGAATAAAACCCCCTATATCCAAAAGTGAACTATAGAACCCATTAAGTGAATCCACCTTGCTTTAATGCTACCATTTATAGGCTATGTTTTATCCTACACAAACATACAATAAAGATTAATTTCTAAAATAGCCATAGTAAGAGATTAACAACTTATAATAAAACAAAACAACCATAAAATATACTATAATTAAAATTTGGTGAATGTGGCATTGAGTAAAATGTAAGCTACTTGAACACAAGCCCTGTGCCCCTGTGTACAGTTGGTCCGATGACCCAGATGACTACTAAGTGACAGGATGGGTGGCATGTTTATAAAACATGTGTACACTGGACCAAAGGATGATGCTTCACAACTTGGGCAGGACAGAGTGAGATGGTGCAAGATCTCAACACAATACTCAGAATGGTGTGCAACTTACAACTCATGAATTGTTTATTTATGGAGTTTTCCACTTAATATTTTGGACCATGGTTGACTGGAGGTGCCTCAAGCTGCAGGTACCTGTAACCTTGGGAAGCAAACCTGCGGATAAGGGAGAACTACAGTACACAGAACCTTGTTTGTATGGGCAAGGCTGTAACGGTTTACTGAATAACAAAAAATCCCCTAAAAATCAACTATTAACAATGATTTTCAAAGTATAATCATCCACTACAGCTATAAAGTGTGTGAATCATTGGAGATAATGCATTATTTCTACACTTGGAAATACATGAACCCATACTGTTCTATGTACATTAGAAGTCAATGATTACTTGAGGGCACATTTGCAAGATCTGTCCAGAAAGTATCGAATCATGTGATATGAAAAGTAGAGACAATTATTGAAGAAGATACAGGATGAAGATACTGAAGAAGATACAAGGACGATGATGTTTAAGTTCCCTTAAAAGTCAATATCTTGGGGTTTCTCCCAGTTCTCCCAGTCACTATCAGCTGCCCCATATTTTCCTGAATCTCACCTATGGTCTATAATCTCTTCCCTTTCAAGCATGATTTTAGTTTTGGGAAAAGCCAGATGTCACCAAAAGGCCTGAGTCACCTGGGTGATGTGATGTTTCACCAAAAAACTCTGTGCAGGACGTGATGCGTGATTAGGTACTTTGTCATGATGAAGCTGCCAATCACTAGTTGCCCATAGCTATGGCCTTTGGAAACAACTGAATAGGTTCCGCGGAGGATGTTCAAGCTTAATGCAAAATTTGATGTAGATTTGTTGCCCTACTTGCTTAGTCATTTTGAATGTGACAGCCACACAGTACACCTACTCACTCAACAGTGTTTACCACCCCCACTAACTAGTTCAGTGAAGTTGTCCTTGTTCAGGCATGCACCTTCCAGTCTACTCTCTTTGGATGCCAGGTTACATCAACGTACAAACCATTCTCATTATATTAACAATGGCTGGGCTTTTTGCGGCAGACCTCACATAGTCAGTGATTTCAATGCTGTGCTGGCTGTATGGGAATTACAGAATATAATAGATTATGGGCTAGTTGTGCTTCAAGGAATTTTTATTGTCATTTAGAGGTTCAAGTTTGGATGCAACATTCTTTAGAGTCATAAAATTCCATAATAGAGGTGATCAGAGAGGGCTGGCGTACTCAAAAAGCTTCATGCCCCCAGTATTTGTTAGAAAAATACTGAAGAATAATTAGTAACATTCTGTAACATTTAAAATATTTAGTAATCAATTATGTTTTTCATGATAACTTGAATACAGAATGTAAAGACTGATGGATGATAAAAATGTTTTTATTCTTCTTTTTCCAAGATATGTTATCACATCGATGCCTCTATAATGAGGAAATCTAACCTTTACTCATTTTCTATGAGCATTAAAGAAGAATCTGGAGTTCCTCTTTCAAAAAATATGATGTTGTTCAATATATGACTGGGGAGTGACTCCACCAAGATGGTGTGTTAGGAGACCCCAGCCTCTACCCCTCAAAAAAGTGCAACAATTAGACAGACACACATTAACAAAAATGAGTCAGGATAGCTTTGAGTTTCAGTAAGAAACTTCAGCTGTAGGAAAAAACCTTGAGAATAACGGCTTTCATCATCTCATTCCCTAAGTCATTGCTCAGAGCTACAAGGGGGCTGGCTCTTCAGGAAAAAAGAGTTTGCCTCACCAGGGAAGGAATCATGGGCTGAGCAACTAGTTTCCCCAGCCTTTTTGGTACCTGCATAAAAAAAAACTGTTTCGATCTCTCTCTCCCTAGAGACCAGAAAGCTGAGACCTAGAGAGATGACTAGGGACAAGAAAGAAAAGCAAAGGCTACCAAGGGCAGCCACACGACAGGATCAGCCATAGCTGCTAGTGACCTCTTCTGCAGAAGATGATATCTGTGGCTTTCACAACTGAAGAAATCAACAGCCAGCACTGCTCTTAAAGAGCCCCTGAGAATTGCACAGATTTTCACCCCACAGGTATCTGTATTCACGCCAGCCCCCTGGGTCCCTCCCTGTTCTCTTTCTAATCCTCACTGGAGCCCTGGACCTGCACCAGAGGCCATACCAGGACTCCGAGGTGCACAAGTGCAAAATACCAGGCTATACCCCACAGCTAACCCCTGCCGCTGTGCGTGTGGTCTGGGCCAACCCCTCCACTTATGCACTTGTACGCTGCTGGCCTGCCACCTGTCACTGGCCTCTATTGCCATGTGCAGACACATGGAAAGACCTTGCAGCCTCAGATGTACATGCTGATAGATAGCCAAGACCCCCAAAGCTGCCTGTGGGCTTAGGCTCTATAATAGAAAGGTACAGAATGTCTGAAATAAGCCAGACAGTGAAATACAAATACCATTATGATCTCACTTACATGTGAAGTCTAATGAACAAAATAAACTGATGAAAAAAACATGGAGCAGACTGACAGCTGTCAGAGAGAAGTAGGGAGGAGGGAATGTATGAAAGAAGGTATGAGATGAGCCAAAGAACATACACGCATGACCTGTAGACACAGACAACAGTAGGTGATCACCAGAGGGAGGGGGGAACCAGGGCTGGGTGGACGTGGGTAAAGGGGAAAATGGGGACATCTGTAATAGTGTAAACAATAAAAATAAAGTTAAAAATTAAAATAAAACAAAACAAGACCCAACTCTAAGCCTACAAGAGATTCACTTCAGCTTCAAGGACACACATCAGCTCCAAGTGAAGGGACAGAAAAAGATGCTCCATGCAAATGGAAACCAAAAGGCAGCAATGAGAACTATGTTTATATTGGACATAATTGGCTTTAATGAAAGTGTTAACAGGAGAAAACAAGATCATTGTATTATAAAAAGGGGCCAATCAATCAATAGAACATAACAACTATATCTATGCACCTGACATCAGAGCATCTCAATATATTAAGCAAATACTAACAGCCAAAGCCACCGATAGAAAGCAACGCAATAACAGTAGGTGACTTTAGAACTCCACTTTCAACAATGGGCAGATTTCCCAGCAATAAATTAACAAAGAAACATGGAGTTTGAACACTGCTTTATTGGAATGGACCTAAAGGTACATGCCGATTATTCCATCCAGCAGCAGAGGAATACACATTCTTCTCATAGAAGATTCTCCAGGCAACTTTATACATGTGTTACAGTATAGCATTTTATTATAAATAATGTGTACTCTCTATTTGAAATTCTACCTTATGCCCAATATTAGTTATTTATATGACTAGTTATGTCTTTGCCATTAAATGTAACTAAGGCAAAGAAATTGCATAAATAAGGCAAAGAAATTGTATTTTTCATAGACAAAGCCAAAGGGAGGGTAAGATTGAGGGTGGGAGGTGGGGGTGTGTGGGATGGGGGAGAGTGTGTGGGGAGGAATGGAGAGAACCATACTTGAACAACAAAAAAATAGATAATAAAAAAAGTAATGGATGCTCAAAATTTTAAATTTCCAGAATTAGTTAAGCAATTTTAACACTTTTCTCTGGGGAAAAATATGCATTAAATATGATTCACTATCTTAATAAAAGTGCAAAAGTGCTGTAAGAGTAATTTTGGAGGAAGGCTTCTCTCTTGAAAAGATGAAATTTAAAAGTTCTATATTTCTCAGAGTCTAATTATATTTTATTTAAAAATAATGATATATGTTTGTTGCTAGCAGCGATTTAGTTGAAAGAACAAAAATAAATTAAATTCCACAGATTACATATTAAAAGTCTCATATTTTTCTTTTTGTGCTAATTATGAGCACTTTTAAATATTACTATCATATATAATCAATATCACTCTTCACGTAAAAAATGTACACCATATGTGTGAGTGCATAAGAGCTAGCTTATAAAGCAGTGGCTGGTGTGGCTCAGTGGTTTGAGCACTGACCTTGCAAACCAAAGGATTGGCAGTTCAATTTCCACTCAGGGCACATGTCTGGGTTTCAGGCCAGGTCCCCAGTAGGGAGTGCGGAGAGGCAACCACACATTGATGTCTCTCTCCTTCTCTTTCTCCCCCTCTCTTTCTCCCTCCCTTCTCCTTTGTCTAAAAATAAATAAATAAAATCTTTAAAAAGAGAGTTCGCTTATACATATCATAAAATATATATACATATTTTAATAATGGTACATTATGATACACATAGTTTTAATGAATATGTCTGTGAAAATACTTCAGGGACACATACTCTGGGGTGAAGATCTTACTACACTATAAGAGGAGAGAAAAGGGAGATATTAAACCTCATAAACCTATGGAGATACATTACCACTAATGAAAAATAGTAGTGTATATTGTATTAATGTTGCAAGGAGTGCAAGAAGCTATGTTTATGGTGATAAAAGTGCTAAATAAAGAAGGAGAAGCTTAACTTTTCCAATTTTCCAGCTGTTACTAGTTTCTGTTTCATATCATTGTAGTAGAATAAGATACACAACATGATTTCCATTATCTTAAATGTGTCACAACTTATTTTTTGCTTAGTATGTTCTAAACAATGTTCTGGATGGACATGAGAAGAATGTAAATTATGGTTCTATTAGAAGAAATGTTCTGTATGTATCTGCTACGGCCTTTTGGTTTATAATATTGTTCAAGTCTGCTGTTTCCTTATTGATTTTCTGTTTTGATCACTATGTATCTGATGAAGGGTTTAATCTAAAATATATGAGTCTCTTAAAATCAGTAGCTATAACAAACAAACAAACAAACAAATAAATAACCTGATCCAAAAATAGGCAAAGGACTTGTATAAAATTTTTTTCTAAAGAAGATACGCAAATGGCCACCAGGTATATGACAGAATGCTCAACATCACTAATCACATGAAAATACAGGTAAAAACCAATGAGATGGAATCTGCCCCCTGCACTTGTTTGAATGACTGTTATTTTTTTTTAAAGGAAAAAAAAAAGTGTTGGAGAAGATGTGGAGAAATTGGAACCTTAATACACTATTGGTTGAAACGTAGAATGGTGCATCCTCTATGAAAAATACCGTTCAGGTTCTTCAAAAAAAATTAAAACTTGAACTATCATGTGATCCAGCAATTCCATTTCTGGGTATATATCCAAAGGAATTGAAATCATGATTTTGAAGAGATACTGCATGCCCACGTGCACTGCAGCATTGTTCTCAATATCCAAGACATGGTGGGGGGAGCCCAGATGTTCATCCACAGACAACTGGATAAAGAAAATATGGTATGTGTATACAGCAAAATATTGTTCAGCTTAAAAATGAAGGAAATACCATCATTTGCAACAACATGAATGACTCTAGAGGACATTTTGCTGGGTGACATTAGCCAGTCTCTGAAGGACAAGTACTGCATGGTTCTGCTTACATCAGGTATCTGAAATCATCAAACTCGTAAAAGCAGAGACTGGAATGGTGGTTACCATGGACAAGGGGGAAGAGGAAATGAAGACTCAGTGGGTACTGAGTTTCACTTATGCAATGTAAATTCTAAAAATGTATATAGCATAGCATATATAGTTAATATTATGGTATTGTGCAGTTTAAAATATACTAAAAGGATAGTTTTCATGTTAAGTGTTCTTACCACAAAAATAAGAAACACAAAAGAATACAAAAAGTTTTTGAATGTGGATGAACATTTTTACAAAGTCGATTATGGTAATAGTATGCATCATGGCTATTTGCATATATCCAAATCATCAAAATGTGTACATTGAATATGTGAATTCTTTGCATATTAATTTTATTTCGATGAAACTTAAAATAATTAGAAGCTTCAGTTCAATTCATGTTACCACTATTGATTAAGATGCGAAATTTTCTTTGTACGTGAATTTTGTGCCACTCATCTTTATAATTTCAGTATATGGGCAATTTGTACTGATATTTAATAAATAAATGTATACAATTATTAAATATTCCAGACACCAATATTTATTTTTGTGTTGCTTAAATCAGTGTAGTTAGCCTGGATTGCCTGATTTGTAAAATGAGATTAAGGCCTATTTCAGAATGTTCCTGCGGTATATAGTGGCACGGTGACGACTTGCCGCTCTCCAGGGAAGCACAACTTAATACGTCAAATTAAACACTTAATACGTCTCAAAAATTGATTTCAGGTTTCAGAGAGTTCCAAAAGCAGTACATCAACAAGTACTTTTGTAAGACTAAGCAGGGCACTATACAGAAGCACAAACTTGGCTTTCTAAACACAGAATGGCAATGTAATTCATTACCCTAAATGGGACATTTCTAAGAATCAAAAAGATCTTTATTATTAATTGTACTGGGACCTAACAGACTAAATCATAAATATTTTCTAACTACTACATATTCAATACTATTGGCTGTTATATGTGTGTATGGTTATCCACTTGTTAGTCATGAAGAAATTTGGTATATAATTACCTTTCACACAATAAATTCCTTTTTACACTTATGCCAAAATTCAACGCAATTCAGATTTTTTCCTCTAAAAATTGGCAAAATAATTGAAGTTACCAAGACTCTAGTCTGGGATAAAATACATAATTTACATGAATTAAGATGTTAATTAAATAGCTCGGAAATACAGGGTGTGGCAAAAGTACATTTATAGTTGTATGTAAAAGTTTACTCTTGTATTATTGTTTGTTAATTATTGTATGATTTTCCATACAAACAACTGCAAACCTACTTTTGCCCCGTCTTGTAATGATATTGTCAAATATATCCTAAATGTATAATTTGCTAGAATCAGTATATTTTATAAACATAATTTCAGGAATGTTTTAGAATGAGAGTAACGATTCATACTAGTTCAATTAGATTCAGAGTAAAGTATTTTAAGTTCACTGACTGCTGCGTTCCCAGACAGGGATGCCATTTTCTGGACCGTCATAATTTCTTAAGTGAACAAAAATACCGTATGTAAGTTGTTAAAATGTCACACTTCAATCCATTGTTTATTTTTCTCTTTTACCATGGCAAAAGAAACAAGCAATGTTTCCTTTTGAGAGTATTTTCTCCTTTATTAATCCTTCATAGACAAAAAGATTGGGAGCATTTAAAAAGTCTATCTAGAATACACGTAGCACTTCTGGGTTTACTGTTTTCCAGTTATAATGATTCAGTATAATTTCTTCGTGCTTGTTTTTATAGATTTTTCAATGTTCCCTCTTATCAAATACAATGAGGTGATTACAAAGTGAAGTTTTATAACAAGATAATTTAACAAAATTAGAGACATTAGAAAGTTAAACACTAGACAGTTAAATAAAATTACTACATTAGCATAAGTATAACAGTGTTCTGTGATGACATATCATTTGCTAAGAAAAATAACCAGTAGAAATAAAATGAACTGTTAGGGATAAAAAACAATAAGTCCTCTAATATTTATTTTAAAATAAATCACAATCTTTATGGAAATTCATATGTTGACCATTACAGTTTTAATCAGACAAAGATGGTTAATGAACTGGCCACTATAGATAAATTTCTGAAGTTTACGATCTGTCTTACTACTGAACTTGCAAGAAAAAGAAGGGAGTCTTGATACTGTCTCCGTGAGAGACTTTTGTTTTGCAACATGGTCTGAAACAGACCTCACTGTTTCTAATAATCTTTTGTACTTCTCACGTCACGTTCTCCGAAGAAATCAAGATTAGAATCTTGGTGTGCATCTTTCCACACGTGCATCAGTAGATAGGCATCAGTTTAAATTTGGGTTCAAACCATGCATATTTCTCTCCAAAAACATTATTTTTACTTTTATCACATAAACTTAAAACCAAACATCTTAATCATTTTGCCACATTCAGATAGTATAAGTGAAAAATATTATTTCAGTTTTGGTTCTTTTTTATTCTGTCTAGGATCTCTTCAAAATTTACCTCTAAATTTCAAAAATTACACTAGCATGTTATTTGTTATCTTTCAAAATTACTACGTATGATTTGAGCAAACATTTTCAAACTGAAAAACCAATGATCTTTTTGGTTTAGCAAGTTTTCTTTATTTATTCTCATTCTGTTATTTCTCTTCCATCTACTAACATTTATGTTATGACCTTTTAGGGCAGTCTACTTGTTTAAACCTCTTTCTTCTCAAGTGTAAGTTGTAATAGGTTACCATCAATAAAATGTGTTCTCCCCCAGTGCTAAAGCAATTTATACAAACATCATAACTTTCCTACAGTTTCAAGTAGCTATGGATCTACCAATATCGTTCATTTGGACATGCTCAGAACATCAAAGGATCGGTTGGGTTTTATCCCAGGCTCTTCCCGAGTCTTAGTAGTTTTCACAGTGCCCAAAATATTAAACACCTACACTTGTATATCCTTTCCAGCTGAGAACTCAGGTTTGGAGATGTAATACTGATCTTCAGACTCCAAAATTTTGTGATGGTTAATTTAGCTGCTGAATTGTCCTACCCAGGAGCAAGAGGGGGAAAGAGCAGATATGTGTTTCCATTACTATCTTTCTATTCATTACACTCAGCTGTTCAGTACGTTTTAGTACCTTAATAAAATAACATAAATATGAAGGTATAACAATTGCCATACTATTACATTTAATAATGAAATTACCATGTTAAGTTCAGATATCAACCTAAAATATAATATTCACATACCTATATACTTTAATTTAATCATAAGTTAATTTCTCTAAGTGATTTTGAATTTATTTAGGCAACTAATGACTTATAAAAATAAAAACCATATACTTGTAAAGAGTATGTTCTTTTGTAAAAAGTGTGACTTGAGCTGCTGAGTATCAGTGAAGCACAGTGTTTATACGGGAATATTGTAGGTGCTTCGATGATCAGCCTTTACATAGATACGTGTTAAATGTAATACAATTATCAGAAGATAAAAGAAAAAATTCTAAATGTTTGGTAGAGAGTTCTTCTAAGGAAGGAAACTTTTTATTCCATGTGCTTTAGATATAGTTCCAGATCTGGAAACAAGTATATGCATTTTTTAAAAATTAAATTAATAGAAATTCTAGAGTTAGGTTAGCATGGGGCACTAAATACTGTATAATGAAAAATTGTGAAGGAAGTTGACTAATAACAAACCTCAGAGAGTGAAGGTGGCCAAGGATCTGAGGACTTAAATATAGGAATAACTGATATTTGAAAGTTAAGTTAGTCTTGGCATTGAAATACAAAATTCATTTAAGTGGACCCCTTCCCAGATAAACTGCTTGTGGTTTTTTAACTTTAAACAAATCTTTCTTCCCACATAGCTCTGACTAATTAGAGTTGACTTCATGAAAATATCAGGGAAGTGTCTTATCTGGAATCATCGAATATAAAAAATAATGAATGATGCTTGATTTTTATTGTGATGAACCATAAGCAGAAATACTGCCTAGCTATCAGAACTGTAAAACAGAGAGAGCAAGTCATACATGGCCAGTAACAGTACTATTTCCAAGTGCTAGGAGTTAGGGTAGTGTTTCACTTGAAATTAAAAGAAAGATTTTACAAGTACAAAAATGTAACTAACACTTACAAGGTAAAGTGAACACTGGTGAAGAGCTTGAAATGCAGGCATGACTACTTACGGAACAAAAGAATTCCTGACGGAAATGTGAGTGGTTTGAGAGATGACGAGCATTTAGAGAACAAGAGTGAAAATGAAATGCACAAAGCAGAGTTACAGTAGCAGGTGCAGCAAGAATTTCTAGTAGAGCATGAGCATAATTAATTCTAAAAATCTTAATTTAGAATGGAAAAGCTTAATTTCACCTTGCTCTTCAAAACTTATGTGCTTGCCTTATAAATTTTACCATAGGCCCTCTTAATATCCTGTTAGCATTAAGCTACAAGGAAGATATTTTCTAAAGACTGTTCTGATAATATAGGTTTATGTCCTCACATTGACCTAATGGGATTTGGGATAAGATTTAAACATTACCGATAAAGAAAATCTAAAGTCACCTGGTTCTTACAAATCAAGTAAATAATTTCTAGAAACAAATATAAAGCTAGCTTCAATGAAACTTAATATTATAGTAGATGTAAATTATTCCAGGTACAAATTCTTACAATTTTCCTCATTTTACATAAGAAGAAATTAATGTTCGGAGTCAGACTATGTCTTGCTCACAATCACATAATGGTTAGTACTCAGAACCCATGCTTCCAAACTTCCAGGTTATTCATTGCTTTCTCCTTATGGGGTACACATATAATCAAAGAAAACCTGTTCATGTTTTCCTTTTAAAGTGATGGGTAACAAGGAGATAACTGTGTCATAGTAATAAAGAAAACAAGTTTAGCATTTAGAATGCCTGAGGCTGTGTGGTAAGTACAGAAATGACTCTGCTACTTACACTGCATCCACTCATATGCACTAACTTACTCTCACGTCAGTTCAAATTGCTATTTAATGAATGAAGCACACATTTTCCATTTACCTGCAACTTCACTTGAATGCTTGGTTTGTGAAAAGCTAGTGTTTTATATCCCCGACTCATTTAATCATATACATATATATTATACATACATATATTTTATATATGTATACATATTTAAACATACACACATACAACACATACATCTAAAATTGCCTTCCAAAAGTCACACACACAGCCAATAACTGTCAGGTTGCAGACATAAGTCTGTTTTGTTTTGTTTTTTACTCTAAATCCCATATTGTCTCCTGGATGTCATATTGCCTGTGAATTTGCATACACTTGCTTGTGCTAAGCATAAGACTTTAAAGCTTAAAATATAACATTAGCTTTACACATAGGCATAGCACAGGAACACCAGGGAATAGTAGAAATGCACATAAAACCATTAGCAGATCAATCTCTGTAGGATTTACCTAGTCTTCCACAATCAATTTGAGTTTGAAATATTTGAGCATGACAAGGGAACTTTAGTAAATCCATGGTACATGGATTTTGCTGTTTAAATTCGGGTACCTTTAGACAGAGGAACAAAAATAAAGTATGCAGTGATGATGGGAATATTTTCACAAGAAGTAAACATAAAATAGCTTCCTTGCCATTTTACTTTAGAAGAAATTGTTAGAGCAGAAGTGTCCATGTTTACCCCTGAAATATAAATAGCTCAAGGAGCGCAGAACAGAACCCTGACATTTGTTTGCTAAGTCACCCACCTACCACATGTGAGCACACTGTTTTATTTTTAATTTTTGTATAGAATTTGCCATAGGCAAGGAAGTTTTATTCCAAAGTGAAACAGATTTATGCATAGCAAACAATTTGTCAAAATTCTTTCAGAAGTAAGAGCTGTGAGCATATGGAGCAGCGTCGGACATATTAGAAAATCGAGACTGGCATGTTTCCACAAAAATGTTGTTTTCTGTTAGAAGACACTGGTTGTCTACAGGCATTTATTAAAATAATCTTTAATATCTACAGCAACAAGTGATTATAATGCCCAATTTCCTGTACACACTTAGGTAACTTTAAAGTGTAGGTTTCATCTGTACACACTATTTCTTAAAGCAGCATAGTGTCATTAAGATAAACTGATTGCTACAATGCCACCTTCACAACAGGCCTGGTTTTACATACAGCATTAGAGAGCTTGCATTTTGAAGTGTAATTACATATAATGTTTGCTCAGTAATTCACGTCAATTTGCATGTAATACATCTGATTTAATTTTGGTCACTTTTTGTACTTCCTAAAGCCAATGTGTCATTTATTTCACATCCTTTTTATAAATGGGATAAATAAATATATTTCAATACAAATTAAAGACTCAAAAGTAGATATCAATTCATTTCTTAACCTAATTTTTATAATACTGTCTAAATAATATCAGGTAAGAATATTATAGTTTGTTAAGTATATTTATATTGCCTGTTGTGATTTATGTTTTCCACATAGTGATAGAAGGATGTTGTGTAAAGCACCAGAAACGCAAAGTCAGGTACTCTGCGTTTCTGCATTTAAGAACTAATTTCAAAACATATTATTAAATTTACAGTTTATCTTCAAATACATCAACCCTAAACTTCAATTTTCATACTGTGTAATAATATTGTTCACAATAGTTAAAATTTTGAATATGTATTTTGTAAATGTGGGGCTCAGAAACATGCATCCACTAACAACATGAGGCAAATAGCCATGCTATTTTCATTTATTAAAATGAAAAACAAGGCTCAGATGTTAGTAATTTATCCAAGGTCACACAGCTCCTGGCAGCACCAGGAACTCTACCTACAGAGTTTACAATCTTGAGAACTGGAGTGTACTGCCTGTGGTAGGTTGGTCACACGTAGCTCCTGGTTTTCGCTCCTCCTTTGGTTTATGCTTTTTGGTAACTAAGATACAGTTTCCTGCACCTCATCTTGGCCATGTGATCTGCTTGGGCCTACACAGGTGTGGGGGCAGGACACACGACAAGCAGAATTTAGAAAAGAGTGCTTCTGCCAAGTTCACGAGAAGGTCATGCAAGCTACAAATAACTTTGAGCGGCATTAACAAGTT
This sequence comes from Tonatia bakeri, assembly GCA_004024845.1. Classification (NCBI taxonomy): domain Eukaryota; kingdom Metazoa; phylum Chordata; class Mammalia; order Chiroptera; family Phyllostomidae; genus Tonatia; species Tonatia bakeri. The sequence goes on from PVIA01000906.1 coordinate 95,461, forward strand.
TTGCAGGAAGTTAAGATGAACTGAAAGACATATAGTAAGGTATATGATTAGAAGATGCAGACATAACTATTTGAATCTCCAGTATAAGGCAGGCAGTCCAAGCCAAGTGATAAGAGTTATCAAATATTGTCTAGGGAAGGAGTTCTTTCAAAAAATAGAATAAAAAATCAAGAAATACATATATTTTTTACTACGTTATCTTTGTTTCCTATAAAAATATGTTCCTAAATGTATTTTAATAAGGCTTTACTCATAATGATGAAGATCTATTTTAACCACTAAATAATTGTTCGATTTTCATTACTCCAACTGCAACAGAGAAGCTTACAGTTTGTCTATGCACCTGTCTGCCGGAAGGGCCATAATGAGATATACGAATTTCTCTGTTTACTACCCAAAGTATGTCTGCACATGTCAACCGCCAGTTATTTGATCCCTCAATTCAAAAAATTAAAAGGGTGGGAGGAGATTGTATTACATGATATATATGGCCCCATCCAAGTTTAAAATCCAAAACATTTACCAAAATATTGACTTCAGTAATATTCACTTTACATTTGATGAAATGGAAGCTGATATGATGTGAGACAGGGCTCCTAGGATTATTTACTTTCCTTTTAAAGACTGTAAAATATATTTACCATTTTTCAAGTAAAAGTTTGTTTTGTTTTGTTCTTTTTTATTTTTATTTTTTTACTGTTGTGTAATTACAATTGTCCCCATTCCCTACCCCCTTACTCTCTTCTGCCTTGCCCACCCCCACCTCCCACATTTAAGTAAAAATTTTAAGAACAGTTGTAACTCTTCAAAATACATCCCCTGTGAGTACAGGAAAACCCAAGTGGTTATTTAATTTGGTTGGTTTTCGTCAGCTTTAGAAGAATATAATTGATGTAGAAAACCCCACTTAAGTATTCTATAGGTATAGCACTTTATTTTTCTGATGTAAAAAGTAGTCTGATAGTAGATAACACTACTTGTGTTGGTTTTATGGTTCAATAATATTAAAGTTATGTCCATAATTATTTTAATATTTCTCACGTGCTTGCAAGATGACTTACTGAAGCTCAAGCCATCCGCCCATTCACCTATAAGGCAGAAACACGGAAAAACCTGTGAAGGCAGCTCCACTCATTTTTGTCTTTCCCGTGAGGACATTAAAAATTCTCTAGAACCATTTTCAAGTGTAATACAAAAGTAAGAAAATAATCTATTAGATTAAAATTTTGTCCTAAATTCTGACAACATAACTTACATAAAGTAGACACACAGAATAAATATGTATACATATTAGATATTAGAATATAGCAATGATAATGTTATTTTATATCATTCTATCTTCAGTTTATTAGAAATCAAAATCATTTTACTTACTTCTAAACCACCATCTTCAACCTCTATGGTAATTTTTATTTCTCACACATCTTTAATCTTAAATGTTAACCAACTGTTACTTCATGTAAATGATTGTATGTTATAGTGAAAAGCCCTCTGGGAAAAGACTCGGGAAGCCCATATGGAAATTATAGATTTCTCACTCACTGGATGTTTGAACCTTCGCCAGTCAAAAGAGCTTTCTGAGCTCATTCTTCTCATTTATAAAAATAAGATGTTTACTTGACCATTCATTTAAATAAAAAAAATAAAAAATAAGATGTTCGAGTCGCTGCCTCCTCAGAGAGCCACTCTAGGATTAAAACAATGTTTGTGAGACTGTATTGTGTGATGAAAAGGAACTGTTTTTTTTCCTGATACTCCTATTTTGAGAAAAAGTAAAGTATTCAATGTGTTAAATTATTAATTACAATACAGTAATTGTTTAGGGGACAAAATATTCTTCCATAGCAGAGGTATATCACTTTGAGTTAAAATAATGCCTCCTCCCAAACTATGTGCATGCTAACTAATGTGTACCCATGAAGTTCACACGGGAGAATCTACATCTGCTGTTCAACTGCTGTGTAAGGTATTTTCTTTCCCAAACCGTTCCATTTCAAAAGTAGTCTTATGCTTTTTCAATATAGTTTTGAACAATTAAAATAACTATGTATTTAATAGCTTTTATATTAAAAAGGAAAACTAATAATATAGATAAGTGATAAAATTATCTATGACTGAGCTGGTAATAAATGTTCTATTTAAAAAATAGTATTATTCTTCTCTTTTACAGCAAAAACCATTTAAATCCCTTGGGAAAAAAAATCAAGCGTGAAACCCACATACTATCTCACAATAAGTCTAAAATAGCCGCTTTCCCTACAATGGGAAAATGGATCAAAGTTTCTTTGTAATAGCACAGGACAGATAGGTAGCCTGCATTAAGGCTGTGTCACATTACGGAGTAATTGCTGTTCCTTTAAGGGGTAGAGCCTCATTCGGATGGAGGGAAGCTCGCAAAGGAGAGACACCTGCTGCAGCTGCTTAAGTCTATTTCCCTGAAAGGTAAGGTTACTCTCCTCTTGGATTTTTGCTTTGTATTTTAGACTTGTAATAAACCTCTAATCTCAATTAATCCTTTTGGCAGGAAACGACTTATAGGAAAATGAAAGGCAAATGCTTGGACACTGTTGAAGAGATGTAGCAGTGCACATGTATCCACACAGTGAGAAGACAAATTTTGAAAATAAGAGCTTGAATATTCTGGCTCCTTTTTGTATAACAGTCAACGCTTTTTTCATATTAATGCCACTTTTTCAAAAGGGAGCACACATATGGATGTAATACTCCATTACTTTTGCTCTATTCTGTCTTTGGAAGAGTCATACTTATCCCCACACTCAAGGGGAGAGGTTTATACATGCTTGTGAACTCTAGGGGTCATTTTAAAAGCTGTTTTTACAGGCATAATTCTTTATTTCATGGAAACTTAGTCCCTAAACATTATAGTATTGATCTGAGAAATAAACACATATAATAAGCTCATGGAGTCACATCATAATCAATTTTTAACCCCAAAGTAGAACTAATAAAAAAGTACTTGATTTTCACACCTACTATACACTTTGTCATCTAAAATTTGCATGAGAAAACTTGGAGTTCAGATGTAAGAGGAGAAGAATGAATTGGTTCCTTGGGATCTGGGCCTGTAGCTCAAAATAATATTGATTAGCATAAAATGTATTGATGTGTCATTTTATTTTAATATTAATAAATTCCCTTAAATAATATATTGGATTTTTAATATTGAAGTAATACAGTTTCCCAAACTTTCCATAAAAGCTGATACTGCTGGAAAAGTTGGCATGTACTCAGGTGTTCCAGGGACACATTTCCAAAGTGCATAAGTCCAGAGGAACATTGATTTTGAGAAGCCCAGACTTTGCAAGACTCAGAACATAGTGCAAGAATATGGAAAGTTCTTGTAAGAACTCTTAAAAATTGTACTTTGTACCACATTTTAAAATGTCTTAAAGTATAAGACATTTTAGAAAGTTGTATATTTTAAAACTATATGACAATGCACTTTCATAAAGTGATATGACACTAATGGTTCTATTCCTAATGAATACGAGAGAATGGTAGAATGAAGAAACCCAGTAAAGTGTATTATAAAGAGCTAGCTGTATAGTAGCTACACTATATATAACCATACCCAATGTTATTATAACAGATATACATAAAATGAGTTACCTGTTAGGCGAGGGTGGCCTGATAGAGCCTTGCTTTGACTGCAATGGATAGCTAGCAATTTTGTAATGAACATATTTTGCCACTACCACCACACAAATCATATGCATATGCCTTCAAAGAGCCACCTTTGTCAAATCTTGATGTACAAGTGTTTTAAAATCCTGGGAGCAACCACCAAATAATGGAAGATGAGAATTAATGGCAAATACTCTCTTCTGTGTATCAGGCAATTACACGATGCATTTAGCGTGGTTCTCAGATTGTCCTAAGAAGTGTTGAGCTCCAATTGCTTCTCATGTTACCTAGATTAACAGTCCAACCTAGAATTTGTTTCTGCTTCAGCTATTTCATTTTCTCCAGTCCCACTAATCATCATTGTTGGAATTATTTGCTAAAATAAATTATTTTAAAGAAAGCTCTTGTCTTTGATTCTGTGATGAGAAAAGCATAAGGTAACTGTGGCCTCTTAAGACCAATGCTTGATATATGAAAACCAGAGCTGAGGATTAGTAGAAAAGTATATTTCAGCCATGGGTCAAAGAAAGATGCTGTATATCAATTCATAACACATAAATAGCTTATACTTATATGTTGGAATTCTCAGAAAATAACTTCTTACAAGTACAGCAAAATAGTGTCAAATTTATCAATCACAGTTTGCTGAATGCATAAAGGCACAATTGGAAGAGATTTAAAAAGAAAAATTCAAGCTAAAATAGAAAAGCTTAAGATATAGGTTTTTCTGATCAAGTATCTGGGAAGGTGGTAAACTCTACCAAGAAATAATTAAAAGATAAAGCAACAAAAACGTGAATTAAGAGACTTATACTGAAAAATAAAAGCAAGTAAGCAATATAAAATTAAGAGCTTTGTGTATAAACTGTTTGTACTATATATTAGAAGTTATCACATTTTCTTTTTCTATCAACAAGCTAAATAATATATATTTCTAATTTTATTCACTCAAAAATGGAAAATTAGATGCTCACTATCTGATCAAGATATTTACACTATTTTTACTTACATGATAATTTTATCTTCAAAGCATTGTTCTTACTGGTAATATGTTTATTCCTCCATGAAAATTTTCTCACTTTTTCAGAATTATATAAGCATATACATATGTGTGTATATACACACACATATATAATAACTACATAATATATTTAATATTTACACACATCTATAGACATGTATATGTATTTGTAATATGTATACATTTTGCATACACATATACATCATTAGTGCTTAAATCACTTTCTTGTAATTGGTTAAAATACTTATCTTCTACAAATAATATCCCCATGACTGCCTGGCCTCCTGTATTAAAATCACCTTACCAAAGAACATAAAAGAATAGCAAATAAGCATATGAAAGAGATACTCCGCATCATATATTACCAGGGAAATGCAAAATAAATCAATCTTTTTTTCATGTTTCACAACTTTAACAGAATATTCTAACTATTCTGAGCAAATTAAAACAACATACTGAGTTACAAATGTATCATAAATAAGGCTGAGCACTCTACACGACTGGTCACAGTGTCACCATGGTGGCCCTCAGCTGCCAGGGACCTAGCCCACAAACTTGGCAACCCCACACTCCAGCCAAGAACAAGTGGCTGCAAACCTGGAGCTTTTAAGATAAAAATGTGGGGCCCAGGAATTGGAGCTACTAAAAAAGCAGAGCTCACCATTTGCACACTAAGTGAAAAATCTCCACTTTCCAGCCCAAGTCCCTCACCACAGTGAAACCGAAAACGCAGGTTCGGCTGCCTGACCCAGTGGAAGCCAGACTCATGCAACAGATGCTGGTGCAAATGGAAATAGGTTTATTCAGGTGCCGTGACCTGGGAGAATGGTGGACTCCCATCTCAAAGACCATCCCCCTTCCTGCTCAAGTGCAGGTAATTCATATAGGGGTAAGGAGGCGAAAATTGACATTTTCTCAATCAGATTCTGCAAAGAAAATTGTAAATATAATGAGGATGCTAGTGTACTCTTCTTTGAGCACATCCACACTCCCCTTCCTTCAGACATGTACTTTGCTTCTTTTTTTCCCAGGCTCTAAGGGTTCTGTACTTGCACCCAGGAGAATGGGCAGTGGCAGCTCATCCCAGGCTTCCCCCAGATCCTGTCTCCAAGGGCCCTTCCTTTGCCTCACTGTCATGAGCATTAATAAACTTACTCTCAGTTTCACCAGGATTTGTGTCTTGAATTTTTTCCTGCATGAGTCAGGAACCTGGTGGTCACCTGACATGCAGAAGACCCTGGACCCTGCTGGGGCAGGACCAGCCCCTGGGGCAGAAGCAGTCAGGTAGCCCCATGACTGAAGCTGGATATGTAACAACAGTAGGCAGGATGCAAGTGTTCTTAATCCTCATGACTTTTAAGGTCTATAACAGATAACGTGTAATTACTGAACAATTATACACACACACACACAATTATTTTCAAGTAAAGCAGGGCTTAAAATTCTAATAAGTATTAGAAAACATGACAAACATTTGACTATTCTAATTAATTCCTGAACTGCATGCTCAGCATGCTCAGATCATATAGTATTCTCAAATCGTCAGGGGTTTACTTAGACTGGCATCATCTGTCCCTTTCTCATTTGCAGACGATTTTACTACTGCCTCTGTTACTTTATGCTTTAATAGCAACAGACACCTTTTGCCAAACAAGCTGAGACTGCATCCTCACTCCAGAAACCTCCAAATATGCACAGAGATGCACAGACACATAAATGCAGGCACATGTGGAGGTTTTGTAGCTGAAATCTATTGACCCTTCAGGTCTCTGTTTAAATGTTGATTTCCTTTTGTAGTCTTTTCTTGGCTACTCAGGGTAGGTTAAAAACTCCAATTTAAACTAATTTGCAACTTTGCACTTCTTTATGGAACTTAAAAGAAAGGTAAATAATTGGACATTTATGTAATTATGTTTTAAGGAGTACTTGAAACCATGCTGCACATTTTGTGATGAAATGAATTGTAATTCCAGCGTCTAATATGTGGTCCTGGCAATGGCTAGAGTTTTAAATGAATGAAATAAATATATGCTCCCTCTGCCTAAGAGGGATGTTAATGAATCTCCATAACCAACAACTTTTCTCTACCAGAAATTCACTAATGATATATAAACATGACCATCTATTTAGTATCAGGGATTGAAGCTAAAAAGAGATTTTGAAATAGGCAACACCTCAGATGCAATAAATACCAAAAGTGTTAGAAGGTTGGGGTAGACAATACTGTGAGTAAGTCATAAATCCAAACAACACGCAGAGGAGAAATGGCCTGTTTCTTTATCTGGGTCCTGATTTCATAGGTGTGTTGATTTTGTGAGGTTTCATAAAGCTGCCTGCTTTGTAAAGTCTAAGCTTTTCTATACACGTAAATGTAATAAGAATGCATTTTTATTGATAGATACATAAAAATATCATAATTGATATTTTTACAGGATCAGTAGAGAAAAGTAGATTCAGAAATGGAGCAGAAACAATGAACTATTGACGGTGAAGGAGGATAGCTTGTTTTTGATTACTTCCTGGATCCTCGAACCTCTCCTGATCCTGAGCTCCGCCTTATTCTGTCAGGGAATCCAGCCCTGTGGTTCATCCTGGAATTCTGTAAGATCATTAGTTTCATTATGTTTATGCATGATGTTATGATCTTTCAATTGTTCAGTATTATTTGTTCTGAAATACACACAGATAAAGTAAGTAATAACCTTAAATTTCATTGTATTCCCCTTATAATTTAGGTATGTGAATGTCTTCTTGTGATAAATAAACTGTTTTATCAAACACTGATAATATTTATTACTGATGATTTTCTGTAATTACACATAAGTCATGTGGAAGCTGACCTCATGAAGTCTCTTTTCTCTGATCCAAAATATCATTTGCAGGAAAATTAAAATCACTTCACTAAAAAGGGGTGGGGTTTTCCTTTGTTGGAGAGAGAAACTTGCAAAGTTCCCTTTGGTCGACTTTCATTACATGTTTTTTTGAAATTTTAAACTTGGTACTGAAAGTATTTTTGTATTTTGGTTAAGAACTGCAATATGAAAGTGAAGTATAATTCTTAAGTGAGTTTAATTTTAGGTGACTTTGTTGATAACAGAGTTTTAGGTTTTATTCTCTTAAATCAATAACTTTATAACCCACTAGATGAAAAACAGAAAGCTCTGTTTCAAATTTTCCTTGAGTACAAAAATCTTTAAATTTAACAGCCTGCTTTACACATTATGATATTTTTAAAAATACATATTTTTATCGTTGTTCAGCCCAAGTTGTGCCCATTTTCCTCCGACCCCTCTACCCCACCCCACCTCTTTGTTCATGGCTTCATATGCATCAAGAATAGTAACAATATGAATAAAGAAGCAAACTTCCTAGATGTCTTTCACTCAATTTACACATCTGAAAGTGTAAATTCTAAAAATCAGACTCATAGGCACAAACAAGAGAATGGCAGTCACCAAACAGGAAGGCAGTCATACACAAAGTGATGAAAGGAAGCAGGACTTTGGCTGGTGAGCTCCAGCTGTGTGTACATGTGTCATCAAGCTGTGCACCTGAGATTTATATAATGTTCTTAACCAATAGCCAATAACATTGTAAAAATCTATAGTAATAACGAGCTAAAGATAAAGCTTAAATTAGACATGGTAGGCAGCCTCTACCCTGAAATTCAGTATTAATAAAATGATAACCCACATTTATGGGAATTTTAAATACATATCATCTTATTGTCAAGCTACTATTCAAGGCTATTTCCTTGGATCACTTCTTAATGAAGCAGAGAAACGACAAAGGTTGATTTTCAATCAGGTCGTGGAAACTTAATACTATAAGTATCTGGATCAAAACATGTCTCTTTTCCTATTAGTGTTTCAGAGTCTTATGTCCCAAATATGCATGGTTTAATACTGTTGGTTATAGATTTACCTATCATGAAAGTTCTGAAGATTGATGCTTATAGAAAAATATAAGTAATTTAACATTTTTCTTTTTGTGTTTCATTTGGTTTTAACAACATTTTTCATAGACAGGAATAAAAAATGTATCTCAAGCAGGTTAGGGTGAAATGGAATGAAGGTCTTGAAGAATAAGACACATAGGGCTGGATTTTGTTCATTGATAACGCGTGGGCAGTGGCTTGTTGCCCACTTTCTGAGACTTGGATGAACACTTTCTTTCCACTAGAGAAAGCTATTGCATTTTCTCAGTACAGCAAAAATAGCAAGGTTAGACAAGAGGATATAAAGGGACTTCCCGAAATAATACCTTCATTTTCAGAAAGAAGTTTATCCACTGGGGATTTCCTTTTATAACTTTATAACCGCTCATCTTTTTCAGGTATCTCCCACCATCTCCCCTTGGTCAAGTTCAAACATTCAAGAAGAAAAGCTGTCAAAGACTAAGTTTTTGTTGAAACAAAAGTAAAAAACATTTTCAAATGTAACTACATTAATTAAATTGTCTATCATTTAAACAAAGTTCTTCATGTAGAGAGGCTAGAGATGAGAGATAAGATAGACTGACAGACCCTAGTAGTCAGACACAATTCATGCTGGATTTTTACTGTGAACCAGACACTGGTAACTAGCCCTTATTCTAAGGGAGCAGTGATTTATTATGTCATCTGGTAGTAAAAATATTGATATGCAACTCAAGGATGGTATTTTAAACATTACTCCCACTTTCAGACACAAAGTGACTTTACCCTCCAACAAACTTCAGAAGATAATTGTATAAAAACTGTGGGCGCACATGAAATTTTTCTGTCCACATCCCGTTTTTCTGAATGACTGGCTCTCCAGCTGTTAGCAGTGAAGTAATTTCCTTCCCTGGGAAGACTACACTTATTTCTGAGGAAGGTAAGATTGTTGATGGCTCCAAGGCAACAACGCAGAACACTTTTTTGGACAATATTGACTATGTAGCTTCCTACTGGATTGGTCAAGCCTTTGTGTGGAAAGTATTGCTGTATAAATCATCCATGCCCAATCCTGCTTCCTCTCTCCTCTTTTCACGGGTGTTAATTCTGATAATTTTTTTTTTACCCCAACCACATGCCTGTGTCTGATTTCATAAAAATCAACAAACTTCCTAGGCTGATTGCCAAAAAATAAAATAAACTCATATTGTATTCACTATTGTCAGAATCAGAGAGTTTGTTTTAAAAATTATAGGATACTAATAAGTATTATAAAACTATCACAATATTTTAAATATTAAAGCATGACAATAATATTTTCATGCATTATCAATAGAAATTAAAATTAAGATAATTCCATTTAGAACAGTATAAAAAAGTATAACATCATTTGGAAGAAATTTAACAAGAGAAGTATGTGTCTTGTATACTAAAAATTATACAATATTGCTAAAAACAACAAGAGAAATCTAAGTGAATAAAATAACATCCCCTCTTTATGTGAAATTCAATGTTATTAACACAGAAGTTCTTTACAAATGGCTCTCTAGATATAAGGCAATCTCTGTTAAAATGCTGGTAGGTGTTTTTGGAGAAACAGACAAACTCTTGTTAAAATTTATTTGTAAATGCAAAGGGCCCCAACTAGCCAAAATAATCTTTAAAACAAAGAATAAATTTAGAAAATTTATACTTCCTGATTTCAAAGTCCATTGCATTGCTACATTAATTAACAAAGTGTGCTACTGTCCAAGAATACACATGCAAATCAAAGGAATTAAATTAAATATTTAGAAATAAAGAATTATTTTTATATACAATTTAACTTTTGACAAAGATGCCATGGCAAGTTAATGGAAAAAAAGAAAAAAAAGATAGTCTTACAACAAATGGTATTTGGAAATTTGCATATCCAAATTAAAAGAAAAGTGAATTTAAACCCTTTACCTCACACCATATAAAGCAAGCATCTTCACCATCATTGGTTGTTTTGTAAGTGTGTGTGTTTACACAATGTAATACTATTGAAAAACAACAAAAAAGAGACTACTGATATATAGTGAGACATAGTTGAACCTCAAAGACATGAGACTAAGTGAAAAAATAGAGATTCCATGTGTGTGAACTACTTATAAAAGGCAAATGCATGGAGAGAGAAAACACATTATGGGTACCCGACTGTATAGATAGGGACAAAGAAGGATTGTAAATGAGCAGGAGGAATTTCTAGAACAATGTAAATCTAAAATTAGATTGTACCATTTGTTGTACAACTCTGTCAATTTTTAAAAATTGATGGAAGTTTATACTAAAAACAAATGAATTTTATGTTGTATAAATTATACCTCAGTTAAGCTGTTTTATACAGTATAATCTCAACTGTGACATATACACAGTTGCATACACGTACATAAGCACACTGTTACGCATGAACGCACACATGCAAAGAGGTGGTTTGTAAAACCCAACTTAGATCCAGTAAATATTTTCATTATAAACATGGATTCACACATTTTTGTAAACTAACTCTATTTTTGTAAGCTATTAATATGATTCAAACCTGATACTAAATACAAAATTTCGTTTAACCTAACCCATCCATTTAACATGTCACTCATATTCCCTGACCCTTCCATAGGGTCCTTCCAAAAGGATGCTTTTGATGGCTGACTTTTGTACCATCAAGCCTTGCTGTGTAGAAGTCAGAGCAGACTCCTAAAGGGCTTAAGGGGGCAAAAGGAGAGAAAAGTGGATCATAACCACCTATGCATGAGGGTAGTTACCCCATTATATTGATGATATATAACAAGATTATTATGTCAGGAGACAAAGGCTGGGGAAAAATCACATCGTTACCCTCTCAGCTTTAAATCAAGCAAGAATTTCAATAAGATTAGAGAGTATACATCTCACAAATAGCTTTTCTTTTTATTACTTCAACTCAGGTTACCTTCTTTCAGTTAGTAAATTCCCCACCCCCAGTTGCTAATATGTTGATAATTAGTTTCAGTTCTCAAAGTTTCTCTAAGATTCATGTATAATCATGACTACTCACTATCTTTTTAGTTGTTTTTATGGCAAGTGCTAAAATTAAATTAAAAGGAGACTTTAAAATGTTACGTGAGTTAGCCTAATAAAATCTTGTATTTTTATCTTTTCATTAAATCATTCAGGCTTCAAGTACTAGTATTTCCTGGAAGACATTCATGTTAATATAAATTAGTAAAAAAAATCAATAATAATCTCTACCAACAAAAAGACTTCCCCCCTATATTCTGTATTTCAGTTGTCTATAATGTTAAAATTAGAAATTTCTTACTTGTTCTTATTATTATGTCCTGTGGATTCAAATTTTAAGAACTTTTTATCTGTTTTTTAGTACCATCAACAGTGTCCTCTATATCACCTGAAATTGTCACCATATGGTCTTCTGCTTCTCTTTGTATTGTATTCAAATTATCTTATACATCTTATATTCGCCCACCCCCTTTAACAATCCTATCACCAATCATCAATCCTTTTCTTCTTCTACCACTGAATGCTTTCTCAGGTCACTATCACTAAGGACCTGTGCACTACACAACCCTGCCTGCCCCATCAACCTGTACTTGCTCCTTGATCTTCACCTTCCATACTTCTCGTTCACATTATTTGCTTTCCTGCTGCGTTTGTCTGTCCCTGTGAAAGGGTCTACCAGTTTATCTGGAAAATTCCAATCATCATCCAAAGTCCAATATAAATAATATTTTATTATTAATATATGTTTCCTCTTCCATCAAGGAGAATTGATTTTTGTTTCCTAGGTACTCTTTCTTATATTATTGTAATAAAACTACTACAATTTTACAGTTAAATTCCAGGTATTCTTTATTGTTTTCTAGTTCATTACAAGCAAGATTTATTTTCTAATTCTGCATTTTCAAATCATTAGTGCCCAGTGTAGAGTCTTTCTTGAACTAATGAATAAATGATTGTTAAAAATAATTGAATGTGAATTTTTCTGTAACTAGAAATTTTAAAATTTTATCCCCTTTTAAATGTTACCTAAATAATATAAAATATAATTCATTCATTTCTCAGTATTGTTTTACTTTTTTACTATAACAGAATAATTACAAACAGAGCAGGTTCTACAGATACTTACAATTATTTTACTGATTAATTCATTGAAATCTTATTTCATGTTTTTGAGGAGCAAAGACTTCATTTTTTATTTTTTTTTGTCATTAGCTTTTAACAATGAAATCATTTCAGTATATAGGCTGGGGATATACTAAAATCATAAATAAGTCAGGTATCTATGGCACAGATTAAAAATATTTGTTCTACTACAATGTCTCTGGATCAGTATTAGAAACATGCTGTCAGCATCAGAAAGTCAGTCCGAGTTGGCCAGACAGGAGCTACTTTGTGCAGAGACCGACACTGAAGTCAATGTGTCAGACGTGGTTTGGAAAAATAAACAAATCCATGGAAGAGAATGTAGGTGTGAAAACATCAAATTAAGCCTCCTTTGTTTTTCAATTCTGCTAGATTTTGAGATTCAAAACTATAAACTAACCAGTGGAAAAATATAAAGATACACTCCCTAGGACTCTAACGAAAGGTAGAGTGCTTCAGACTGACAGTAAGTATGTCTTGTACCTGATAGTCAAGAAAAGAATGATGATTAAAACGTATTTTGTATTTAAAATAGCTACTAGGTACAAGAGTAATCTCAGAATCATCTTCCAGAGATGTCAGCGTTCCCCAGATTACGACTGCAAGACTGCAGCAACAGGGGATGAAGTTCTCACACTGCTGACAAATCAAATAAAGGAGGTTCCCTCATCTCTAGTCTTTTTAGGGTTATTTTTAATTTTACTATTTCAGCTCTCATGAGTCTTAGTAGCAGCATTCAACATTGCCTTGGGGTATTCTGACTGAACCCCAATTCTACTCATTTTTAATGATATCTAAATTTTGTGGGAACATGCTATCAACTTTTCTGAGTCCTCATTCCTCTATTGAGAAATGAAGATAAAATCATCTCTCCTTGCTTACTCATAAAACTGTGTGAATCATATGATATATTATATTTGCAAGCCCATGGTAAGCTGAATTTTATTGTTTTAGATGTTATTAAAAACATCTATAATGAAAGTCATGTTGTGTGTGAAATATATTTGCAAAATATATAAAAATTTACACAAATGATTAAAATATAATATATATTTGTACTATCTGATATCTCAAAATGCATATGCTACATGTCTATATTTTAAATTAAAATTTATAATTAGTCAAAACTTAGTTTTGAAAATAGAAAATCTGCATATTTTTATTATAAATGAATTATATAATTTAGACATTTGCTTTAAGGTGAAGAGATATGATAGTGTGTATTCATAGTGTATATGAATATGATAGTGGAGATTTTAAATTTGTTTGCTTTATTTAGATTTACCTGTTTTCTTTTTTGTATTTTACTGACTTTTATAATAAACATAATCAAATTACCTGTTTTATCAGAGTTAAAACTAATCATGTAGTATTTGTTAGGCCATTCTTTGATATTATGATATACACTTGAAAACTTTTGTGTGATTTGGGCAAAGCACACTCCAGAGTGCCTTAAACTTGGGAGGATTTCTTAATTCTCAGGGACGATTACAGATATAGTTGTAATTATATACCTTGGCATATCACCCTATTTCATGTGGCTAGGGATCCTATGAGACAGATCTTAGGCCCAGGTCACAAATGGGATTCAGGTATTTTTAGATTTATCTGAAGGTCTAAGGTTAATTATTGGTATTGTGCTTTAAAAATATTTTTAAATGATACTGACATAAAGTTACATAAATGAGCAGGTATTGTAGAATTTAGACCAGCCATAGCGTCTGGGACTGCTATGGTTGGAGCAGGGACAGATAAAGAGTAGGACCACTTGAGCAAAATCAGTCACACCAAGAGCAGGGGATGTGATGTGTAGCATCTCTGACATGTGTAGGCCCAGTGCTCCTCCACTAGAAATCACAAGAGTGAATGTTATATAGATGACACATCTGAGAAGTGAAAAATTCTTTATAATTAAGTGGCAAAGTAATAGTTTGTAATATTATGTTAATGTGACAAAGTTTTACTCAGCAGAAAATCCAGATATATGTAAGAGTTCTACAATTAAAGGAATCATTTATGATTCACCCCAATAAATTTAAGAAACCAATATAAGAGTATATCTGTACATTATTTAGCAACTTAGAAAAGGTATAAATAAGATCTAATCAGAGCAACACCATGAACAAGTAATAGAATAGAAATTCACTGCTCTAAATATTACATAGGAATATATTTATGATATTTGGCCAAAAATTATTTCCTTGTAGTGTTGTATACAATGATTTCTAAGACTAGTTAACTATATCACTGATTTGTTAACTATGTTTACTAGCTTTCTATTGCAAGGCAGAACATTACCATGAACTTAGCATCTTAAATCACATTTATTGTCTCACAGTTCATGCCCACACTCAAAGAGAAGGGAATATATAAAAGCCTGATCAACAGGGACAGTGTCACGTACAGGTCTATTTGAGATCCATCCAGCGAACTATCAAGTGACGCAATTTAACTGTTTTCTTACTTCACTTAGATGTATGATCATGGTCCATCTGAACTGCTGATAAAAGAAACATATATTTCAGTTAAAGTAAAAAAGAAAACTTGATAAGAAGCATCATGAGGTATTTAAAATGTGGAAAGATCTAGGAAAGTACAAATATACTTTATAC
This sequence comes from Tonatia bakeri, assembly GCA_004024845.1. NCBI lineage: Eukaryota > Metazoa > Chordata > Mammalia > Chiroptera > Phyllostomidae > Tonatia > Tonatia bakeri. The sequence continues at coordinate 110,816 of PVIA01000906.1, forward strand.
CATTCATATATGATACATTTTCTAAATAAAAGTAAAGACAAATGTCATTTTGAAAAATTTGAAGGCAAAATTTTGACCTAAGATAATTGTTATTAAAATGATTACATTATTCTAATTAATGGTCACACAAGAAGCAAATGTCCTTTTTACTATTTAGTGTAACCATATACGTGGATTCCCAACTTCTTTAAGGAGAACAATTGTTTTTATTATCTTTTTACTTTTACACTGTGAAAAGAGATCTTATTTTAGGACCAAAATAAAAGATGCATAGGCCTTTAAAATAGTTATCTTTGCCTTTTATTTCTAGATTGGCTTCTAACTACCAACTAATTTGTAAAAGTTAAGAAGATTAATGAGTATTTAAATTCATCTCACTGTATTATTTCATTAAGGAATCTAAATGAAATTATACTGTTTGGAAACAGTCTCTTACTTTTAAAAAGTTTTAAGAACATTTTTATGCATTTTATTAAACTACAGGTTATTGTTCATTTTATTGTTAAATTATTAATTTTAAAGATGTGTGTTTATAAGCAAGTATGTATTACATCAACTGCTTGATGTCTTCACAAATGGTATCAAAAAGGAAGAATAGATATACCTTTCTTACTACTTTGTGAAAATATGGTGTGTATATATACATGAGTGCTTTCCTTGCATTGTGTTTTTATGAAACTATAGATCTAGAAAATATAGTTATAAAGTTCTTTAATAACACAGTTAATCTACTCTTTTAATATAAGCTTATCATAATAATGAAAAAGTCTTTTTGGGCTCCAGATATCCTAATTAGTGGCAATCACAAATGTGACATATTTCTAGTAGCAAGAAAAAAATTAATTTGACTGACAAATATCACCCTAGTCACAAACACCAACCTCAATCATGACTAATTAGGAGCAAGAGAAAGGCTAGATAGATTTAAGAAGCAAATCTGGCTTTACGGCTTCAGCTATCTTCTTGAAGTGCTCACACATAAAATGCAAGCATGCAAAATTGTAAGCAAAGATACGTGTCTCTCCTAAGATTCTCCCTTTAACCCTAGAAGTGCATCATAGTATGAATGCAGAGAAAAAAGACATTACATAGCTTCTCCTTTGCTCTAGGACAGCGATGTTCAACTGGTGTGCCACAGTAACGTTTAAAACATGCAATAGCTCACTATTTAGTCAGGGGAGCTGACCTCTTTTCCCTTATTGTCAAATTAAAAAACAAATTACAACAGCCAACACAATGATAGTCATCTGGGATGAAGTAATTAAAATCATCCCTATTTTTTTGTAGATTGGCAAAAAGTATATTTTTTGGTGTGCTGCAGAATTTTAGTAATTAGATTATGTGTGTCATAAGATTGAAAATTACTGCTCTTGGACCTCTGGGACTTACCTAGCCCTTAGAGGTTCGAATACGTCTTTAGAAGCCAAGCACGATCCTGGAAAGTTAAACAGGAAGTTACTCAAATCATAGACATTCCACGGACTGATTATGTTAGCTCCATTGGTTTTTACTTTGTAAGTCATGTACAATTCTTGTAAGACTACAAAATACTCATGTAAAATACCTGATGTATTGTAGGCACCCCAAAATAAAACTGTTAATAATATTAGGGCTGAATTTTATTCTGAAATTTTCAGGTAGGCTTATTTTAAAAGTCATCTTTCTTCTATAGTTTATATTGTTCATATTGGTTCAAATATTCTGAGATGGGTACCCAAGTTCCAAAATAGTAGTTAATTGGTTTGCTGCCTCAAAATTTATTTTATTTTTAATGCGCATTCCACGGCCTCATTTCTAGTGATTCCTATATTAAAAATGAAATCCAGAATCATTGTTATTTAAAAACATTTCTCAGGTTATTCTGATGTGCTTCCATTTTAAATCTACTACCGCTGACACCTACTTTCTTATTATATTTTATATTCATACTGGTAAACCATGTGTTTGTTATCAGATTCAACAGAATGAATTCTAACTTCCTCACTCACTACACGCATGGTAGCAAGTAGATGAATCCAACTTTTCATGAAAAATCATCTATCACTGCTTCCTTTTAAACCATGTGCCCCAAATCTGCCATCTTAGCTTCAGCCACAAGGTTAACACACATGTATTATATCAATTTTGTTATTGCATGTTTTGGTGTGTGAGATGGAAAATGGACAGAATTCTGTACTGAAAAGGAAAGGGAATATGAGTCTGTATGAAAATATTCCAAGGATATGTGCAAAGGAAGTGTGAATGTGAAAAGAAAAAACTGGAAAAAATGAGGCAATAAATTCTACTAAATTAACCTTGGTTTAAAGGCTTAGCATTATTAAAAGGCAGGATTCCTAATATTACAAAAATGTAAAACTTAAGTATGCCTATTATTGAAGATATTTCATATTATTTTCAAAGATAGTAATCATCACCACTTGCGGGTGCCTCTAAAGTCTCACAGCAGTCCTGAAAGAATATAGGTGACAACCGATGCACTATTTGATTTATCTTTGGCATGCTTCTCTACAAATTCAGCCGTCTGTATGTATGACCAACTTGGAACACAATCCCCAAGCACCACAGACTGTTCACCAAATAATTAAAGTCACAATGTTATGGCTATTTCTGAGAAGCCCTTAGATATTTTTCTTTCATCCTTTCCCTCCTTCCCTCTATTTAAATAAATGGCATGCATTGTTAATTTATTTCTTCCAATGGGTAAAATCAGGTAAATAGTTAGACATTCAAACCTTGTTTCTAATTCTAACACAACCATTTTCATTATGTCAATTCTATACCATCTTTATCTTGACTCATCCTCAGCTGTTATGTAATGATTGCATCTGTTAAAAGATATCAGTGCCATTTCTAAATCAAGTAGGGATTTTATATTTGACCTCTTTTTTATAACCTAGATGAAGTTCTTCCCTCTGAAATATTGGAATAAAAGGAAAGAAAGTTCAATTCACTTGATAAAATAAAAATGAATGATACATTATTAATAAATGTAATATAACAACATTTTACTTAATGAGTAACCTATGAAAGATGTGATGAAAATTTAAAATAGACAAGATATACTACCTGTACTGAAGAAAGTGAAAGTTAAGAAAGATCATGAACCATTCACAAATAGTGGTAATAGTAGATAGAATTCATTTTGCAGAATAAGTACAAACATAGCAATGGGAAAACACTGAAAACAGAATGTAATTCTAGAATAATAGGTTGGAAAGAGGGATAATAAGCAGATGGGTATTAAAGGTGGCTTAGAAGCTCAGCCTCAAAAGGAGGGTAAACATTTCTCAAGAGAAATGCTAGAGATCAAACCTTGAGTTTGACAAGGTTAGATCTGAAGCAGTTCTATTGACTCGTTAGTTAATGGGACATTCCTTTTCTTTTAATGTCTTTTCATTTATCTTTTAAAAAAATTTAAAATTTTATTTTTAAATTACATTTAATATTATTTTTATTAGTTTCAGACTTTACGGCATAGTGGTTAGACAGCAGACACTTTACAATGTGCTCCCCCAATATTTCCAGTACCCACCTGGCCCCATACATAGTTATTATAATATTACTGACTGCATTCCATATATTGTACTTTACACGTCTGTGACTGTTTAATAACCACCAATCTGTACTTCTTCATCTCTTCACCATTCTGTACGACAATGACTTTCAACTGGTGTGCCACACAAATTTTTAAAACATGCAATATCTGACTGTTTGGTCAGGGACACTGACCTCTTTTCCCTTAGATTGTCAAATAAATAATGACAACAGCCAACACAACAATAGCTTTCTGCTATGAATGAATCAGGGTTATACCTTTCTTGTCAGATTGGCAAAAAATATAGTTTTGTTGTATTGTGGAATTTTAGTAATTAGTGGAGGTGTAATGTTAGATAGAAAAGGTTAAAAATTGCTGTCTTAAAATGTTTCAACACTGAAGAAACATAACTAGTACTTTGTCTTCAACATGGAACAGTACTTTGACTATAATATTCACAGTTCTGCACAGGTAAAATTAAGAAGCAGAAACTCCTTTGTAAAGTTACTACTTGAGTTCAGGAAAGAAATGATGATCACTTGGATCTGTATACTGAAAGTAGGGAGCATGAGAAGAAAAAACTTGAAAAAAAGAACAAGAAGACTCAGTGTGTTCAAGATATAGAGTAGACAAGTTATAAAGATGTCTTCAGGTTGTCTAGGGCTTGCTCAATGGCTGGGTTTCTGCCTGAGACTTTTATGGATAAAAAGAAGGGCATAGTTTGAAGTGCACTTGAATGAAGGGAAGCTGATTTAGATTTTGAATGTGCTGGATCACTGAAGCATGTAAGACACCCTTGGCATGGGCATGTGTAGTAAGCATTGAAACATAATGGTAGAAATATGGGGAAAGGATTAGTACTACAAAGTACGTGTATTAATAATAACATAGTGGTAACAATGGAGAGTAACTAAGAAATTGGTTCTGAAGTCCAGAACTAAACTCAGTTAAAGATAGAGTGGTGACAAAGTACCAACCCCCCACCATTCCTTAAGTGGAATGCCTTTAATATTACCCAGACCCAAACTCGAGCTGATGTAGTCTATGGATTTAAAAATAAAATGACTCCCAGACTGGCTGGGAATGGCTGCTGATGTGAAAGAAAGTAAATGGGTCAAGGAATTAACAATGACATTCTCATAGTCAAATACAGATTTTATAATGTAACTGCAGCCACCTCTTTAAGACATTCACAATACTTAATTTAATGAAACCAATCAGACACATGAACTGTGATGCAGATAATTTTTTTGCCATATTGTAAATTCTACCATGTCATATTGCAGAAATAAATTCCTTATTTTATGGTGCATAACTCCTTAACATGCTTATATTACCATTTTGCCAAATGAATAACATTAAAATTGAATACTCATTTCAGGTATTTTGTTTCTCAGTCTAATGTAATAAGCTTTAGTATATGAAAATGTGTTATTTTATTCTTTATAAAAGGTTTTCTTTATGTTTTAAATGTACATTAAAACATACTATGGTATGTTTTCCATTTTGGATATTTTTTCATACAATTGTAATATCTTAATTATGTTATAATTAATAGCCAAATCAATAATAGCATTAATATAAATTTTAATGATTATAATGTTTAAGAAAATAGTAATGGATACAGTTTTCTCACTATTGTACCTACTCTTCAGAGTCAGGATGGACTCCCACCCAAAATTTGATGTCAAGACTTTTGGTGCCCCGCCCCCCATCCCAGACACATCCCCCACCCCACCCCTAGGGTCTGTAAAGGTCTATTACTAACATGTTGAGGCTTTCTCGGGAGAGTAGTGTAGGCTTCCCAACCTGCTCTACAAAATGGTTTGTAGGAGAGAAAGTAGGAAAAGGAGACTGACTTCGGGTTTATGAAATGGGACATAGATGAAGAGTTCTGTGCAACTAAAGGCTTCCTATTGATAACAAAGGAGCTGGAACCCAGTCTTTTGCATTGGCTTTCTCAGTTGTGGGGTAGCAAAGGAAAAGAAAAGGATGAAGCTTAATGGGAAACCACCAAACACACACACACACACACACAGTAGAATCCTACCCTTTATTACACACACTCTACAGAAAAATAAGAATACTAAAATTGATTGTAGAATTGCAATGCTTGTATATCAAAAGACATAGAATTCCCAAACCAGAACTATAAACTAATGTTAATAATTTCTTTAGGAAATGTTACTCATAGTAAATGTTTCTATTTTAGTGCAATTGTTCCAAAACTGCTCCTTTTCAAAAAAAGGGAGTGGTGAACTGCATAGTGCTAAATAATCAAACATTCTACATTTCTATCTCTCTATATAAAACATGTATCTAAACCTAAATTGAGATATAGATATAGATAATTATCCTCTTTTTAATTAACTTTTACATCTTAATTTTTATCCTATTCCTATGAGCATATTGCGTTCTTTCCAATCTGAATTCTGTGTAGTTACACACACACACAATATTCATTTTTTAACGATTTTATTTATTTATTTTTTTAGGCAGAGGAGAAAGGAGGGAGAAGCATCAATGTGTGATTGCCTCTCTCACACCCCATACTGGGGACCTGGCCTGAAACCCAGGCATGTGCCCTGACTGGGAATTGAACCAGCAACTCTTTGGTTCTCAGGCCAGTACTCAATCCAATGAGCCATACCAGCCAACGTTAATTTTCTTAATATTAATGTCATTCAATGGTAATTTACATTAAAAGTTAAATGTTATTGTGCACTGGATCCTGAAAATCTCTGGAATCTGCACAAAGAGTGCATAACTAAAAATCAGAGACATATACAAACTTATGATGGATAAAAACTTAATTCTTGTTTCCAGGTTTCTCACCTGTCTCCAGACTCTACGGAATCGATTAGGGACTAGTGCCAGGCATGTATAGCTGTACTTGATATCTTTGGTTGGAATTTCCACATTGGAGAGAGCATGGCAAAGAGAGAATATGTCCACAAAAACCAATTTCTTTACTAGTAATTGGGTACCTTTCCCCTTGTGTTATTGAAATTGTGTGTCTGAATAAAAGCTTTTCCCCTATATTGCAACCTTTCTTTGATGATTTAGTGCCAGGAGAGTGACAGTAATGCCATCAATTTAACGTTATGACTGAGGCATGAGGAAGGCATTCAAATGAAGTTTGATCCAGGCATCTTTTAAAAAATGTTTTAGTACATTTTACTACAGAATTATAAATCCTACATTTATTTAATTGATGGTGTGACAATGACATTATGGGTATGGTACTATTGACCATAATTTTAGAAAGGTAATATTTTAAAACTTAATCAGCCAAATTTCCAATCACCTCTTTTTTGACAGTTTATACTGAGAAACTGATCATCAAGATGTAATTCTAATAAAATACATGAATTAATCAAATGCATATAACAGACATGAATTTGATAAAATTTACATTGCGTCTAAGCCTTTTGAATTATTTGAATATTTTTCCTCACTGTGTAAAGGGCATCAGTTATATCTAATAATGAAGATGCTTTCTTTATTATCCATAATCCTGGTTTTATGAAGAATTATGTATTTAGAGTAATATTACCAATGCTTTCTCTTTAATAATGAAGGGATAAGAACCTGTAATTATTTCAAAGGTACAGTGCATCCATTTCCCTTTGGCAATTAAGGGCACAGAGATTCTCTATTATTTGCCACAGAGCCCCTAACAAGAGCATTTGACTCCCACAAAAGGGTTCTTTTACTTCCTATGTTTCTTGAAAAAGAAACAGGGTAGAGGAGGCACTTATTTACCAGTGTGATTCAAAAAAGATTCTGAAAAAATTTCCATTTACTGAAAATATTCTCTCCCTTTTGATCTGAAAAGCATAGGTTCAGAATAGAAAATTTTCAACATAAACAACAAACCTAAACATTAATTCATTATTATATATCATCCATGTATATATGAATCTAAGTGGATTTACTACTACAATAGATAATTCGTGCATATTAATATGCTTGTAGTTTAATAGGTTTTCAAAATTACATCTTAAATAAGGGATCATATATAAGAAACTGTCAGTCACTTACCTAAGTGTTATTTTCTCACAGCAGTAACTCAGAAAGTCATTTCTAGTAATCTACATTTTGCACTTACCCAGTTGCTACACACTTATTCCTGTAATATATTTTAAAATAATAAAATGCTTCATCATCTTTATAGAGTTCCACAACTTCCTGGACTGCTTCAAAAGTAAGTTGAAAATTGAAATACTTAACTATATTAAATGTGTTATGGTTAATTCATTTTCAGAATATATGCAAATATATATGCACACATAAAGATTATACATGAATGATAGATTTATGACTACATGCAATGTAGCAAAAGATAAAACCCTCATATCCCCTTTTAAAAAATTGTTATTTAAATTGTACTTCTTTGCTTGAGCATACTCAGATAAGTTGCTTTAAAAAATAAAACAACTTATACTGATAGAGGCCATTGTCTACAAGACAGGTAAAATTTTTCCATTACTGAAATGAGAAAAGGGAAGGTCAGGAAAAACTACTGATTCATTAGTGGTGCATGGGGTGTCATTTGTCCTTGTGACTTCAATTCCCATGAATTTCTGGTTAGAAGACTTCTTGTAGAAGATCTGAGTTAGTTCAGAATGGCTGGAAGAAATGGCCGGAGAAGTAACCACTGGTAAGATCATGCGGAGTCTTTGTAATACAAAGATTCTGAAACACTGCATCATTTCCAACTCATATAATGAATGCCAGGCAGAACAGATATAGTTGATAGTTGGATTGCAGGCAGCAGGAAGCAATAGATAGTATTAAAAGTGGAGTATATCCTATTTGCTATACAAAAAAAAAATGGACTTTTATAATGAACAAAAGGCAAATATTCAAGTAGAGGAATGTTATCCTTATATAAATGAGACTTGATGATGGCCATTTCTAAGTTAGAGTAGTTAAGAATTTCACCGATGCAATTCATGCCTACTTTTGTGATCTTACTTTATATGATAAAACTATTTTCTACAGCATTTTTCAGTTTCTGTATGTTTCTTCTCTACTAAAGCTCAGTTCTCTCCTGTGGCTGTGCTGCCCTCAGACACTTTGAGAATGTAGTCTATCTCCCAAGACCCTACACTTAAACTTCACTAAAGGGCTGAATAGGCTACATCATTTCTCAGTTTACCTGAGATATGCAAGTGAGTACTAGGCAATTAGGTATAGACAGAAATGGTAGCATAAAAATTAGAAGTCTTTGTAACATCAGGTGACATCTAGAAGGCTCACAAAGATTAACTGGGTGTCTTAAATTGCTGGTAGGGTACTATAAGCCGGCATCAAGATGTAGAAGACAACTGAAGATCAAAGGAGGTATAGCATACGTGGTCCAGGAACTAATGAGCAAAAGCAAGAGTATTTCCAATCACCATTAGTTTCAGAGGTACTTTGTGCTTCCAATCCTTCCTCTACCCTCTATAGGGATAGAGAATATTATCCCCAAATAGGGGCTACTCTTGCCAGGAGACACAGTAAAGTCCTAATAAATTACCTACTAAAGCTACCACCTGGGCATTTTGAATGCCTAGTTGGCATTCAAATTCTCTTCCAGAGACCAGCAAGGAAGAAGCAAATTTTATCCTGACTTACAGAAAAAGGTGGGACTCCCCCAACAATGGGAGCAGAGAGAAAACTTGGTGAATTCCCAGTGGATAGCACGTGGTGCTTGGTGTTACCTTGCCAAATCATGGATGACAGTGAGCATTTGCCACAAGCCCCTTCCCCATGGGGAGATTTTCACCACCAGGACATCAGATCCCAAGTGAACAATCATTTAGGTCATAGGGCCAGATGAACAGAACCATAGAAATAAAAATGAAGTGGAGGAAAACTTAGAATGGAGATTGGAGGAAAAGAAAGTGGGTACCAGTTATGGCCCTGAGACCAACTGCAGTGTACCCCACTAAACTCCTTAAGTTTCACATGGGAACCATGGAAGAACTGCTGGATAATATAGATGGAGAAGTGGATCTATTACTTGCAAGACATGAACTATGGAAACCATGGACGTATGTTCCTCAGATCTCCACTTAAGAGGAGAACTTCCTTCTACTGCTGCACTTAAGAAAATCTGACATTAATAAACATGTGAATGTCATACTACTTTAAGGATGCTCCCAGTCAATGCCTGAATAAAAGTACAAGAGCTGGTTAATTCACGTCCATCATGGGACTTCTGTAATGGACATAATTTGCTTTGAAGCTTTTCAGGGTCTTTGCTAAGAATTATTTTTTTTCAGAGCTGCACTGCAGTTTAAGGTTTTTTGAATCAAATTCTTCTTTCTTACCCCTCTCCTTCCACAGGTGTTGGACTTGCATCTACTCCTGAATAATTATTTCACTTAACAAATCTCTTATATTTCTAATTCTGTATCAGTATCTGCTTCTTGAAGGACACAAATGGCCATACAGAGGTAGTGAAAAATTTGTTTAAAAAATCAAGTAGATAAAAAGAAACATAGACTTCTTTTTACATTACAATATTTGTTAGGTATATCTATTAGAATTCATCTAGCTCAATTATTACATAAATTTGAAATAAAGTGTTGATGTATCAACAGTTTGTTTATTCAAGAAAATTAAATTAAATATGCAACATATTGCATATTTTTTCAAAATATGTTTCTTTATATATTTTTTGGTATAGAATGACAAGGAAATACATTTACATTTAATGAAGACATAGTAAAGTGTTCTGGACATCTATTAGACTATAGAGGACACCTGCCATTGTGAGTCTATGCCAGTCTTATTTTGTCATTTTTAGGATTACTTCAGACTTTTAGTTTACTATCTATAAGTAATGTACCTTGTAACATACATGTTTCAGTTCAGAGTATGAAAAAATATGAAAAGAATACTGTCTTCCTCTGACACATCTTAACCAGCTAAAAAGAAACAAATGATGTCTTCAGAGGAATGGTTAATTGGATTTCCCCAAGCTTGAAACAGTAATTTATATTAAACACAGAGCTCTTTTTCCTTGTCAACATAGTCACTCTTTCATGCTTGTATAAACATGATATAAAATTTCTTCTTTCAAAATGTCAATCTTAAACTTAGAACAAGCACATGTGAGCAATATGAAAATAGCCATTAGGGAAATGCAGATCAAAACCACAAGGAAATGCCACTTCACACCCAGTAGGGTGTCTATAATTAAAAAAAAAGACAAAATGTTGTGGAGAAAATGCAGAGAAATTGGAACCCTCATATGTGGCCGATGACATTGTAAAACAATGCACCTGTTTTGGAAAATTATTTGGCACTTCCTCAAAACATCAATCACAGAGTCTACTCCTAGGGATATACTTGACATACAGGAAAATATATGTGCACATAAAAACTTTAAACAAATGTGTTTACAGTAGTGTTATTCATAACAGGAAAAAGTGGAAACACCTCCTCCTCTTCTGCAGAAATCCATCCATGATAAACAAAATGGCACATATTCATAAATGGTATATTAGTTGGCAAGAAATAGAATACAGAAGTACTAATGTACAGTAAAACACAGATAAACTTTGAAAACCTTATGCTAAATGAAAGAAGTCATTCACCCAAGAACATATATTATATGATTCAATTTAGCCAGAATACCAAAACTAGGAAAATCTACAAACTGAACTAACAAACAAACAAAATTGAGACAGAATCACAGATAGAGAATAGGCTGACAGCTGTGGTGGGGTTTAGGGGGTGGAAGGATGGAACAAAAAGGAGAAAGGACTCATGGACATGGACAGCAGGGTAGTGATTGTGAGGGAAAGGGGGAATAAATGGCAATGGAAAAACAAAATAAAAATAAAAATTAATTTAGAGATCCGTGGGTGTGATCCTTGAATCCACTGTGGGCTAATTACTAAAAAAAAAAAAAAGGCAAATCTATGTACAGAAAGAATATGAATTAATAGTCATTTAAAACTGGAAGTATTTTAGGAGGTGCAGAGATGGGTGGTAGTGATGAACAGTTACTACTGATCAGTACTGGGTTTCTTTGGGGGTAATGCAAATCTTCCAGAATTAGAATGTGGTGATGCTTGCATGACTCTGTGAATCCATTCACATGGAGGGCTATCAGTGGGGAGTTAGAGGGGGAGAATGGGGGAAAAGGTACAGGGAATAAGAAGCATAAAGTCTGTACAAAATAGACAGGGGGAAGTTAAGAATAGTATGAGAAATGGAGAAGCCAAAGATTTATATGTACCATCCATGGACATGAACTAAGGTGGGGGAATGTGTGCGGAAGGGGGGAGTGCAGGGTGGAAGAAAATAAAGGGGAGAAAAAAATGGAACAACTGCAATAGCATAATCAACAAAATGTATTAAAAACATTGAAGTGTACATTTTAAGTGGGCAGATTATATAGTATATAATTGTATATAAACTGTTTAAAAATTCCTGTTCAGATATCATTTTAATTCACATATCCATATGCAAAATATGTTCCATAGATTTCTCTTTGAAAAGTTTTTAATAGAAAATTGTCTGTTAAATAATTGGGCACATGTTTAAAATTTTTGTTTTATAGTTTTTTCATAACAGTTTAAAAACTTTAAATTTGTCTCTCAGGATATTTTGGTTCAATATTGTTTTATTCTTTTGTTTAATTTTCTAATTTAGATTTCAAATGTTGGAGAATATTTATATTATGAAGCATATAATTAAAATTTTCTTATTACAAATGCATGCTTCCTCTGCCCCCCATAAAGAAGAAAGAATATTTTATTATACTGCGGGACTTGTATTGTTCAACCACTTAGAATTTATTATTATCATAATCATTTTTTATATTTATAGAGCCTATTACAATCTATCAGTGATTTACAATTATCATTTAATTATTATAACCAATGAGTTAGTAATATAAGTGATAATCCTAAATCTTGATTAAGTGTTTTCTGGGCAATACTCATAGTTAAACTCTTCTTCAATTAATCTTGTTTAGATGTAATTTATACACACTTAAGCTATACAGAAACTTTGAGTAATTGTGATCAGGGTTACTGGTAGCCCCTCCATAAACTAAAGCAATGAATCTCATAACAATATGAAATTCTTGTTAAATTGTTTACACCTTGAAAAATAATAAGATGTGTTGAATTCTCCAGTCATAATTGTGTATTTCTTTTTTGCTAACTTTTTTATTGTCATTCAAGTACAGTTGTCTCCATTCTCCCCCACCACTCCCCCCCCACCCCAGCCATCCCCACCCTCACCCTCAATCCTACCCCTCTTTGGCTTTGTCCATGTTCCTTTATACATGTTCCTTGACAAACCCTCCCCCTTTCCCTTTCTTCCCTTCTATTTCTAGCTCATTTTGCTTCATGTATTTCGAGTCTCTATTGTTTAAGGAAAATACAATTGGAATTTTTCTATCTTCATGGTGAATTGATCAATTTATCAGTGTACATTGTCCTTTTTGGCCACTTGTCATTTTATTTGTTCTAAAGTCTACTTCTTTAGATGGTAGTATACCCATCTTTGCACTTATTTGCTTAATATTTGTATGGTATATATTTTTCCACTCTTTTGTTTTGAATCTGCTTTTGCTATTGAATTTGAAATTAGTTTCTTACACATGATCATATGTTTTCTCCACTCTGCCAATGTCTCTTTGATTGGATACTTAAATTATTTATATTTAAGGCAATTATTAATGTCATTTTTTTAATTTGTAATTTTATTCTTTTGTGTTTCCTCTGTTGCTTGTTCTTTAGTTCCTCTTTTTTGTCATCCCAAGTTACTTAACACTTTTTATATTTTTAAATATTATTCTGTACATTTTTCTTAATGGATTATCCGGATATAAAAATATAGATATTTGATTTATTACAGTCTGTTGGTATCATCATTTTGCATAAAGTGTGAAAGCTTCAATTCTATTTAGGTCCCTTTGCTGTCCCCACATTTATATATCATTGTCCTGAGTATCCTCTAGTATTGTAATTTTGCTCCAATCATTAAATATAATTCATAAAACTCATGAGAAAAAGGCTACTAAATGTGTCTACATATATTTCTGCGCATTTTGTTGTTGCTTCTCCTCCCTGATGCTGCAACATTCTTTTACCAATCTCTTTCTGTTTCAACAACTTCCTCTGGCCAGTGTTTAAAGGTTTCTGCTGGTAATGAATCCATTTAGTTTTCCTTTGTCGAATGATGTTTTTTATTTACTTTCTATTCTTGAAGTATAGTTTTGAAAGTTATAAATGCACAGCTGAAGGTTCTATTTGTTCCACACTTAAAATTTTGCAAGGCTTTCTTTCCCCTTGCCTTCATGGCCTCAGGTGAGAAAACTGCCATCGTCAGATGAGTCTTCCCGTGTAGGTACTACATCATTTCTCTCTCAGTACATTCAGACTTCCTTGTCCTTTATTTTTTAAGAACATAATTATTGTATTTCTTGGTATTCTTTGGGTGTTTACTGTTTGGGACATATTCAGATTTTGAATCTGTAAACATATATTTCACCAAATTCATGAGACGTTGAACCTTTCATTCTGTGAGTACTTTTCTAGACTCATTCTTTAACTCCAATCCAATCTTTCTGAGTCTTCAGCCATATAAAAGCTGAATATTTTGTTATTTTCCCAGAGGTCCTTCAATCTCTGTTCTTTTTCTTTCTTTCTCTCTTTCCTTCTTTTCTTCAGTCTAGGTCTCTTTGTTTTTCAGGCTGAATAAGTTATACTATCTGTCCTCCAGCTCTCTGCTTTTATCCTCTATCATCTTTACTCCACTATTGAACCCATCTAGCAACGTTTTTAACATTTTTAATTCTATAAAATTTAGTTCCAGTTGCCACTTAATTTTTAGTTCAATAATTTTTATTTTTATAAAACTATTTTTAAATTTTTATCTTTTATAAATTGTATGTATTTCGGATACTTTTCTACTTTTAAAAAATGTTATGTATTTGTGGATACTTTTCTACTTTTTTATTTGTTTCAAGAAAATTGATTGTTGAAGCACTTTCATGAAAATAGTTTTAAAATTCTTGTCAGATAAATCAAACATCTGAATCCTTTGAGTATTTATATCTGTTAATTGTCCATCTTAATCAAGTCGTGATTATCTTGGTTCTGGGTATCACGAAGTGTTTCTAATTATATCCTGGACATTTCGTCCTGTTTAAATATTTTATCACAGTAGCCAGGCATCCTGTTTTGGTGTAGCATGCATGTTCTGGCCTACTTTTATTCACAGTGTTTTCAATGAATTGTAAAGTTCAGGAATTTGCATATAATTTTTGGTCTGGTTGGTTTACTTGGTGCTGCTGGGACTCTCACAGTCAGTCCTTACTGGTGTACTAATGCTGACCTTAGGAGACAAAGACAGATTAACCTGGTCCAGGCATCTGGGTGTCCTTCAGAACTACTGGGGGCCTCTCAGAACTACAGGGAAGAAGAGACTGCCAGGTCTCGACAGACATGCTAGCCAGGTCTGCTGTGGCTCTTTTGGACACAGAGTGCTTGCTGGGATGAGCACATTTTGTGGCAGCTCCCCTCACAGGGGACTACCTGGAGTGGAGCTATTTCAAAATTTTGTTTAATTGTGTAGAAATTCAGTTAATCTTATGAAATACTTATTTTCATAACCATAACATATTACATAATTATCCATGAACACTCTGTCTTCTGTCTTGATTTTTATTCTTATATTTCAGAAGTTCCAAGACTGCTACCTCAACTAATTTGCTTAAAATTAAAAAAAAAATTAAATTGGTCTCAAGAAGGAAGTCTGTCAAATCTACTAAAATTCCTAGAGCTCATTAAAAAACCTTGCAGATACACAGTTATTCAAGATGAAGTTTTGTTTCCTATGAACCTGACATGTGACTGGGCACACTGACAGCCTGAGCTTCATAAGGACAGACCATGTAGAGAGGGTGGCATGGGAGAACCACACATTCACCCATCGCCCACATGTGGCAGGTAATGCAGTCTGGAGGGTAAGAATCACTCGGTCTGGAGCCAGAACGATCTGAGCTCAAAGACTGGTTTTCCCATCTTCGTCAAATTGTGTTGAGCTTACTAATTTACATAATTACATTGCTGAATACTGTATAATATATATATACCTGCTGGTAAGTCTGTCGGAAATGATTAATTGTTGAACACTTTCTTTTATCAATTTTCATTTAGTACATCAGGGAAAATGTCTTTACCTTCTATGGCATATTTACTCAGGTTGTAACTTGCCACATGTTCAAATCAGTGGTGACTACATCACAGTTTGAGAACAATGAAGTGAGAGGCTGATTTTTATTTCTCATATGAATGCAAAGATGACAAATTTCCAAGAGTCTTAAAGTATTTGTGACTCAAGAGTTATAGCAAGGAGTGATTAAATTGCAGGAACAGCAGCAGAAGGAATTCCCATTTAGTCAATAAAAACTTAGGAATGGCTACTCTACACCAGAGACTTTTCTATGTGCTTGGGATCCACCAACGAGTAAAACATCTAATAAAATTTCTCCCTTCATGGTACTTACCCATAGTGGAAGGGGCAGATGTTAAATAGTAAGTACATCTGTAAAATAAATCATATTTTAATAAATTACTTATATGATAGAGTAACAGCCACAAATGTTGTAGGCCTGTTAAGACTGAATATTAAACATTGCCAGTAATAAGGTGACATTTGAACAAATATTTGAAAGAGGGAAGGTTGTAAGCTAAGTGGGTATGTAGAAAAATATTCTAGGCAAAGAGAATTAATTAAGAAATATCCCTATGTGTTTATGTTTTTTGTATTTTCAGGTAGCTTCACACAGTCAAACATTATGAGCAAAATTGTATATTAAATAAGATGCCACAGGGTCAGTGAAAAGGTTTTTGATGTTTAATTTTTTGTGTCGACTTAAGTTGGATCCCAGGGTTCCCAGATATTTAGCTAAATATTATTCATAAGAGTATTTCAAAAGATATTTCTGAATGAAATTAGCTTTTGAATTGGTAGACTCAATAAATTATTTACCCTCTTAATTAGGTGGGCATTATCTGATCCATTGAGGACAGAAATAGAACAAAAGGGCAGAGGAAGGAAGAATTTTGTCCATCCTGGCTGATTATTTGAGCTGGGGTATTGATATTACACTGCACCTGGTGCTCTTGGTTTTCAGGCTTTTATTCCTGGACTGGGCCCTACATCATCGACTTGTCTGTTTCTCAGACCTTTGAACTCCAACTGAATTACACCACCGGCTTTCCGGGTCTCTGACAAACAGCAGGGTATGGGATATCTTAAGTTCCAGAACTGTGTGATCCAATTTCATATAATAAACACCTTTTTGTATATACAACTATCTTCTATTTTTTCTGTCTCTCTAGAGAATCCTGACTAATAAAGGAGCTTAAAGACCATTATTAACAGTTCTTTCATTTGCTTTTAATTTAAGTGAAATGGAAGGCACTGGGATTTCTAGCAGAAAATGACAGCATATGGCTTAAATCTATAAACAATCATTTCAGTTCCGTTTGTTTGTTTGTTTGTTTGTTTGTTTAAAGAATAGCCTGTAGGGCATAGGGAACAGAAGTAATAACATCCTAATGACTAAGCAGAAAGCAAGGTGGGTGCATGAAATACGGGGGTAGCCGCTCTGCAAAGTACATGACTGTCTAACCACAGTCAGTGCCGTACATCTGAAACTAATACTGAAGAATATTAAAGTAAATCATAACTGCAAATAAAAAATAAAGATAAAAACAAAACAAAAAGAATGAACTGTAAGGGAATAAGAAAATAACTAGAAGACCTGCCGCAAAATCACTGCAGTGAACTACAGTAATCTAAGAAAGAGGGAATTGCATGTGGGAGCTGGATATTAGGAGCGGTGTAGACAGTGTATGATTTTGGATATATTCCAAAGGTGAAGCCCTTAATATTTTCTGCTACATTTCATGTTAAGTGCAAGAGAAAGAGAGGAATAATATGATTTGAAGTAGCTTGGTTTGAACAAACAGTGCTGATACTTTGTACTACAGCTATTACACAAAGTAATTTGACTTATTACACAAAGTCTTTCTCTTTCTCTTTCTTTCTCTCTCTCTCTCTCTCTCTTGCTTAAAATACAGGTTGTTTGACTGCAAGTACAAATAGTTCTACACCCGAGGGGAAGGAAAAATAGGCACAAATGTTCACAGGAAAACCACAGATTTTTCTGAAAGCCCCCAGAACCATCTTGGAGATTCACTGGGCTAAGGGCCTCCAAGGACAGAAGGGGACATTCGGAGAAGTCACCTGGTCCATCGCAGGCATTTTTCAAAAGGGGAAACTGTTTTACATGAAGCAGATAGAAAATGTGAAAGAATCTAGAAATGACAAGCAGGAGACCTGAGCTCTGCCCTCAAAAAGACACACACACACACACACACACACACACACACACACACACACACGAAAGAGAGGAATCAACAGGATACAAGTATCTTGTTCTGTGTAACTGGGGAGGAGGGTTCAATTACCCTTACATGATGAGGAAGAAAGATGGAACTAAATGATTATAGACACAGCTGCTCACCCAGATATATGTATCTGTGCTCTTTGTATATATGCAAACAGTGGTGTGGTTTCAGTGATAAAAGCAAATATTAAAACCTGAGAATTCTTTCCTTATCATTGTTTAAAAACATCTTGCCATTTGGCTATCTCCATGGCTTAGGGGGCAAATGGGTCAAAATTAATTTGATTGCACTTCCCACAATTTTAGACTGGAGGCAAGTAATTCAACGTTTCAGACCACCTCTATACCCTTCTGGGTAGATCATCTTGTACTTCCCACAGGGCATTAGCAATGGACATAACTTTTCTGTCAGGGGTCTTAATCTTTGGAGTGAGCATACGTGCTAAATGGAATATTCAGAAGATATCATCTTGACACGATGGCTGGAAGCAATGGGTAATTACTAGATATTACTTGATATTACACGTGCTTGGACACTACTCTCCAAATGTGTCAATATAGCATCAACGTAAAATGATGCTTTAGGTATTGCACTCTGTAATAAATTATAGAGAATGTGGTGGTGTGTATATGCAACTGGTGAGTAACTCAATTAAATTTCCTCCACAGAATAAGACTATAATAAATATAAAGTGTTAGAATAGCTGTTCAAATAAAATTGGTATAAATGTCCAAATAAAACTTTTTCAAATTTATAATAAGCATATTTTCTGGCATTAACATAATTTCACATTACTTATTAAGCATAACTAGGTTTGCACAATTGTTTTTTAAGACTTTTGTTAAGTTTCCTGAACGCTTTAAGAATCAGCAATGATGAGACATTTTTGTGTCATAAAATGTTATAAAATGTTTGAAGCCATTTTTCACAGCCATTCTAATGTGATACAATTTGTATTTAAAGAATCTACAGCTCATTCTTTTCGTTCATTTTCAAGTGTGATATTTTTTTTGTAATAATTCTAAGGTCTATATTTGAAACATTGAAAAACAATGGCGAAGCTCTAATTGTTATCATAGCTATGCACTGGTTGGAATCTCATGATGCAGTATGCATGCACATCAGTTGTAAATGGAGGAAACAGCTTGAGAAAGTGATGACAGTGTCTAAATTCTGCTTACAATTCACCTGCCAGATGTCTAGCCTAGACCTCCCTGCTTTCAAGTTCATCATCTCGGGCAGTGTACTTTGTTTCTTGTGTACTTGGAATAAGAGCCCCTCCAGAAGTACCACGGGTCCTTTGTTCACTATTGGCAGTGGCATGCTCTCCAGCTGGCTGCTAAGAGAGATGTTCAAGTGGATACATTTTGCATTTAAAAGCCAAGTAGGGAAGCATAAGATGCTGTTCATCATTCTTGTTTCTGGCTGCCTGTGGGGACTGCAGGAAATACTCTTAACCTTTGTTGTTCAGGCAACTCACCAAGTGAAATTTAAGTCACAGGAAAAGAAATAACAGCCCATAAAGGAGGCATCAGAAAATTATTATGCACAAAAGTATGAGGACCAAAAGCATGTGGGGATAGGGAATTCAAGAAGTAGAAGGGCAAGAGTATGTGTGTGGCATTTTATAATCTGGCTGTGACGTAAAGGAAGAAAGGCGATGCTTGCTGAATGCATATAGCCCTGTGGAAGTCCTGGCTGCTGTTAATGGCCATTTTCCCAGCAACTCACCAGAGATAAGTACAAGGACTGAAAGCGAGCTAGCAGAGAGTGCAGTTTAAGGTACAATCTTCGGGAACATTGCTCAGAAGCAGGAAATGAGAAAATAATGCTGAGAGGTGATGTGGAGGTTTGGAGGGAGATGGTTGTGAATGATGATACCTGAACGTGGGTATGGGTTAAGGATACGAAGTAAATGAGAGAAACAGTATAGAGACATTAGGAACAGTGAAGGCAAATGCCTGAGAAGCAAAGGTCAGGAAAGGTATGTGGAAATGTATCCTTCAATAGTAAGACAATCCATCTTCCGAAACTGTAGAAAATTCGGTTAAAAGGGGCAACTCAGTGTTCTCAATGAAGCAGGAAATAGAGGAGCATGGAGAGTCTGGTTGGTGGTAGAGAAGTGATTGAAAGAGAAAACTCCCTGTCAGCAAATATATGACTTAAAGGTAGCGCTAAGAGCCAAAAACTTGAAATATCTTCCCCACAACATAATTTTGTTTCTCTAAAAGGATTATTATATTAATAGTGATTACTTCTGAATGGCCTACTGTGTGTCATATGCTTTTTGAAGCTCATTATAAGGGTTATAAACTGAAATCTCACTAAAAATCCCATTTCATAAGCAGTATTATTACACCAATTTTACAAATGGGAAAATTTAAGTGTGGCACAAAAACATAAAATAATTTGTCTAAAAGTCTCACTGCTCACTAGTCATAATAAAGTTGAGTTTTGACCACAGGCATTTAACTTCAGAGTCTCCACGCAATCACTAAATTAAACCGCTGCTATGTGAACCAAAGTGAATTTCTTTCTTTAAAAATGTTGTTGATCAGAGTGGAAAGGAGCTATACCTTTAAAGGTACAACATAAGTATTGAAGTTCAGATTGCTTGCTATGTATGATGGTGCTTTTTCTTATTTGACTTCATTTCTATGTTTCTATTCTATTTAACTATAGAGCAGATTTCAATAATGGATGTAAACAAATTGAGTTTATTTAGAATTATTTTATTTCAGTAAGAGTGTGGTATAGGAATGAACCTTGTATGCCAATATTGTGTTCTCTTATGGACACAGGATGATACTTTTTAAGGAAGTAATAAAAAGATACAAATACTTTTGAAAAATTGACATTTAATTGCTTATTAGAGAAACAAGACCTAAAGTGCAAAAACATTACATTCTATCATGGTATCAATTTTGATCAAGCTAATTCTAAGTTTTGGTGAGCAATAGAGTTTTCTTTAGGGGCTGATCTCCATGTTTCTAAATGTACAAAATAAAGGTATACTTTATATTTTTCTTAAGTATGTTTTATACCTATTTCTTATTTCTATTTAATAGTTTTCTTTATGTTTCATAGCACCCAAAATAACAGCCTTGGGGAGAGAAATTTGTAAAGCTCTGCAGGACCTGTTGAACAAATATGCCTTATAATAGATTACTTCCCATGGAGGTTGAACTTGAAAAACAGAAGATGATAAAAACATATTTTCACGTTGCCTCAAAAAGTGAACATCTAAGTAAGAAAATCTCATATGTACCCATCAAGCCAATTTTCTCACAAAACATAAAGTATTTTAAAAAATAGCAGGGTAAGTTGCTAAAGTAACAATTTGCTATTTTATTTAAAGGACAGTAATAGACAACCAAATTCAGCTCCCTTGCTCAATATAGGTAAAGTGCAGAGGATGTTTTTGTCTTAGCTATTTTTACTCTGTAGTTTCCTTCCACATGTACAAATGTGCATCCACTGTCTCTTGCTCTGCATAATGTACCGATCCTCACAACCAAGCCTGGTATCCACTTCTAACCTTAGTGTTTTATTTTACAGTTAAATTTCTTGATGCTCAATGTATAGCTTCTGTATTCTTTTTTACATATATTTTATCAATTATGCTATTACAGTTGTCCCATTTGTTGTCCCTGTTATCCCCATTCACCCTGAATCCCCTCTCCCTCCAGCATTCTCCCTCTTAGTTCATGTCCATGGGTTGTACATATAAGTTCCTTGGCTTCTCCATTTCCTATACTATTCTTAACCTCCCCTGTCTATTTTGTGTCTATGCTTCTTATTCCTTATACCTTTTCCCCCATTCTCTCCCCTTCCTACCCCTGCTGCTAACCCTCTACATGATCTCCATTTCTCTGATTCCGTCACTGTTCTAGTTGTTTGCTTAGTGTGTTTTTGGTTTTTTAGGTTCAGTTGTTGATAGTCATGAGTTTGTCATCATTTTACGGCTCATAGTTTTGATCTTTTTTTTCTTAGATAAGCCCCTTTAATATTTCATATAATAAGCTTCTGTATTCTGATTTGCGCTTTCACTTCTCTCTCCCCAAATGGAGAGAAGTGAGTTGACTATAATACATGCGATCTCAGAATCACTTTCTTTCTTTGTATATCCTTGAATCTAGGAATTCTAGGATAACCAAGAGAAAGGCTAAGAGGATTGCCATTAGTTATTGATACATGTCCAACCTCAGCAAGATCTGACTTTGCTGTAAAGAGGGGTGAATCTGTTTTAGTTCCCTCCTAGCACATTGTCTTTAAGGAAGCCTATGTAGAAGTGTAGGGAAAAAAATGATTTGTCCTCACTTTAAGCATGTGAGGAAAGGGTCAAGAGTCCTACTTAAAGTGCTTATTCTGCAACTCATAAGTATGAGTGTCAGAGTGATTGAGAACACTTTTTTTTTACCTACTTCCTAAAAATAATCTCAAAGTAAAAAGATGATTTTAGCTGGCAGAATAAAAGACAGTGAGAGCTACAACAGAAGAGAGTTGCATTTGCGACTGTGGTGGGCAGGATTAGACTTTTCCAGGCCTTGCTGGAGCTAGCCTGGGATCCTGTAAAAGTCTCTTCACTCAAGAGACCTAACTGGAGGCAGATACAGATCCCAAGTGGAAGAAGTGGGAGAAGCCCAGATGCTCAGTGGAAGTCATATCAGCCAGCTTGGGAAGCTCAGCAAGCAGTTGTGGGAAAATGCGGGTGCAGGACTCACATAGGAAATCTTTAAATAATGTACAAAACCGCACCGTGAAGGGAAAGAGACAAAGAATGAGCACACTCCACATTAAAGGTAATCAAAACCAAAGCTTAACTGGATTAAACTTAAATCAAAGAAGAACTTATCTCTCCTCCATTTTCCCTGGGTCTGGTAAAACTCAAAGTAACGTATGAAAAAAAGTGCACTGTACAGTATAGGTTATAAAAGAAGATAAACAGGTTTCCCTTAACCCCTCTGCCCCTGAGGATTTGCAAACAAGAAGCTGAGCTGCCCGAAGCTATTAAAATGGAGATTCGGTAATGGGAAACACTGAGATTTTGATGCGCTTTGTATTTTACCGGGATACAGTTGTTTCTTTATTACCTGAAAAAAATTAAAACTAAAATTGGAAGAGTACCGACTCAAAAGTTCATAAAAAAAATAGGTAATAATTCATTAACAGAACAACTCTAATGAAGGAGCATAAGAATAATCCTGTTTTTCTGCTACATTAGGTACAAGTTTTTAAATGAAGTAATTAAGAGTACATTACAAATAATCTGAGCTATTTCAAATGTTCAGTTATCAACTAAAACTTCATCCTTGCTCCACACTTGCTGAAAACTCAACCATATTCAGCTCACACTTGCTCTGTTTTCCTGGGCGTAGCCTGGTCCATATTCTACTCCTGGTGAGGGGACTTCCCCCCTTTAATCTCTGAGGTTATGGGCAGCAACGCCATCCAAGTTTAACTTTTACTGATATTATTTTGGCATCTATATGATATATTATTTTGATTAGTGGGTTTCCTCTGACTTTAGTAAACATACTACAAAATATCAAGCCTGTAAATCCTGGCATACCATAAAGCATAATATAAACCTGATGAAATTCCTTCCTTTTCTTCCTCTTTATTTAAATTTATTTGAACTATCTCTAGGGAATAAACCAATATAAATCATAGGAGGCCCTGCTCTCTCAGAGCTTTGATGATAGTTAAATGAAATAATAGCATATAAAAAAGTAAACTACTACTTGAAAAGTAGTAAGCTGTCAAATACATGTGAAATACTATTGCTAGCACTATTATTACAATTACTAAGGTTCTTATATGCCAAGTCAGATACTCTCATTGCTCACTAGTATTTTATCTAAACTCCATGGAATTATATCATTAAAATCCCTTTAAAGGCAGCAAACCAACAAGTGTAATACATTAAAGCCTTCTCATTGAAAACAGAAAAATGAACTAACAATAAACATATATTTTGATTGTCAAAGTACACCATTCTGCTCCAAGTCTCTCCCACAGCCACTTTAAAGGATCTTCTGACAGTGAGACATAATATATGGCAGGCACAGTTCCAAGTGATGGGCTCACCCTGCAACCTCAGTAAATGGAAGCTTCTTCCTATTGACCCTTCGGTCTAGTTCTTCTCAGTAGTGTTAGTATTAGGTACATTCACATCATAAACGTGAGTTTGTATTCCAAGTTTGTAACTGTCCTTTCCCTAAATCTAACCACGACTTAATACTTGGTTATTTCCTTTTCAATTGTCTTACTATAAGTATCTATACTTAGTTGAAATAGGTTGCAAGGACAGAAAGCAATAAGAACCTCTGTTGACTGAAGCTGCTGCTTACCTTGTGTCTTTTAAAAAATGCACCAGCACCCATTGCATAGAAATATGATTTTCTCCTGTTGGAATTCACTGTCAGAGAGAAATGTCAATTGGTGAAGTGTGATATTCCTTTATTTTTGCAGGTCTAATGTCAGTGATTCACTATTCATTAACTCCACGCCTCCCTCCATCAAAGGTAGTTTGTTTAATTTTGTTTCTACTGCACCAGTAACATGTTTACTGAAAATAAATTGACTTTTCAAATTTATAATGTGTTTCCTGTAACTCATGGTTGAAAGAAAGTATTCATCATATTGTGTTAGGTTTTCCTCTTGAGTCCCATGGAGAGACGTTCATAATCATTCATTTATAATCAGTTTCTGTTTTTAATTAGATATCAGCAATAGGATTGAGTCAGAAAGAAATAGGATTTTATTCTTTTTCTCCCAAATAAATAGATTTATGGAAATAATGTTTAGCCAAACATATGATAGGATAGTGAAATAAATTTTATAAAAAAGCATCATTTAGAGCTTTTCATACAAAAATTACTTTTAGGAAATCAAGAAAAAGTTTGAATTAAGTAGTATGAAAATCAAAACATTATGATAAAGTACTTGCTATATATTTGGACTGTTTTTTAAAGAAAACCTATGGTAACTTTTATTATCATTATACACATTCTGGTATATAGAATACCAAATATAACTGTAATATCTGTAAAGTGTTAGACCTATAATGTATACCACCTTGAAAACTATAGCACCACATCATAATCTGTCACAAGATTTTCCAGGTATAAAACAGATCAATGATTTGCTTCACCACAGAATTGTGCATACCTTTTACAGAAATTGAATTTTATGCTTAGGAATATATCCTGTTGAACAAAAGGCCTAGAAAAAAAGTAACCATATTGGAACAGAGTATACCTACTCCTCACACAGAATAATACTCTGCCTGTCAGTTGTTAGTAATATTAGTGGTAGGTGCCAAGTCTCTAAATTTTGAGATGTGTATTTTTTATTTATTGCTTTCCTTTTTATTGATTTTATTGGGGTAACATTGGTTAATAAAAATATATAGGTTTCATGTTTACAGTTCTATAATATATCATCTGCATATTGTATTGTGTGTTCACTATCCAAGTCATGAATATAATACACAAATTGATTTTAGTGATAATGCATCTATCCTTTATTTATTTTTCAATTAGCTCACTTACAAATGTGTGAGACAATGAGACTATACTGTTATATGAGTGTGTCAGTATGTGAATGCTTGTGTACACATTTGCAAGTAGCAACTATGGATATAATACATTTCTAAACATTCAAAAGCTGCAAATGGAATCTAAACTAATATAAACTGTACTACACAAATGAAGATGGCATCATCAACTAGTAAAAGTCACCTCTTCCCAAAATACACTTTATTTTTGGCTCAGTTTAAACATGAACACAAAAGCCTGGTAAATTTTATGCTACATAAAAGGTAAAGCATAGATATATAATCAAATTTATATGTGTGCGTGTGTGTACATATGCTCTTTGGATCTGAAAAACAAATTAAGCAAACAAGAAGAGCAGAGATAGAATCATGTATACAAAAAGCATTTTGATGTTTGCCAGAAAGGAGTGGGTGTGGGAGAATGGGTAAAGGGGTGAGAGGGTTAAGAAGTACAAATTGCTGATTGCAGTATAGCCATGAGGATATAAAGTACATATAGGAAATGGAGTAGCCAAAGATACTATACGCATGACCTGTGGACATGAACAATGGCGTGGGGATTGCCTGAGGGAGTGGGGGATGCTGGGTGGAGGAGGGCAGAGGGGGAAGAAAAGTCAAGACAACTGTAATAGCATAATCAGTAAAATATAATTTTTAATAAAGCAGAACAGAAAACTCAAATTATCAAGTGTACTGTGTTAGGAATGAAATCTGTTATATAATTCCAAACAATGATGTAATTAGATATTTACTAAAATCTATAATAAAATTTGAAACTTAAAAAACTTTATTTTTCCCAGAAAATAAAACACACAAAGCCAACTCAATATGAAACATAAAATGAGGGGCCAGGTCCTTGAAGGAAATTAAAAATTTTTCCAGAAGCTTAAGTTCTTATGAACTTTGGACCTTTTATCTTTATGCTCAAATACTTACAAAACATTATATTTACTTATGAAATATGTTTTAATATAATTAAACTAAGGTTATTCTATACAATATAGCAGCATAATTAAAACGTCCCCTCTTTCCTAAGTTTCACTAACAACCACCTATTTTATAAAACACGGATACTTCTACTTTTTAAATGTTAAGTAGGTAAACCTTTTCAAGCCCTTGCACGTGTGTGCTATGATCTAGATGAACTCCATTGCTCCATCTTCTGGTTTTAACAGCTTCTTTTTCATTTGTATCCATTCTATCCAGGATTTAGCATAAGTGTTGCCAGTTTAGATACTTTCAGCTTCCAGAAATAGAAACAGGCTGAATTATGCCTCCAAGTTCCCGTGTCCTCATCACATTGTTCCTTTTGCTTTTTTGTTCATCTTTTGTTTAATTTTACTCTTGCCTTTGGCATTTGCATGATTTGAAGGCTGTTTTCCCTCACGGTTTTAAAATGGCAGCCAGTAGAATTTGAGGCTACTTTCATTTCATGCATTTCAAGACCAGAAGCAACAAAAGGGGAAAGCAAATCAGCAAGACAAAATAGTTAACAAAAAGAAAAAAGAAAAAAATCACCCAAATATCCTTGGAATATGAACTCAAGCTTCCCTGAAATGCAGAGTGCAATTAAGCCACTTGACTGGAAAATAGAATGAAATAATCAGCATAGATGAATGGAAGGCTCATCTTAGAAAAAAGGAATGGGGTTGTCTTCCCCTTATTCACACAGGGAAGCAGCTGAACAGATCTATTTTTCAGTTATTAGATGAAAGAGCAAGAGTAAGTGATGGTAGGTAGTTTATACTCATAACTGGTCAAATATTTTCAAAGTAGTGATTCCTCTTGTTTCTAGAAGAAGATACCTATTTCTCAGGTTATATTAATTCCACTCATTTTAATAATTTAACATCCCATTTCTTAAGATTTTCCTGTTACTGTTGGTGTTGCTTTTTCATTCTGTTTTTGTTTTTTTCTCCTTAGAAGGCTATTATTTTGCCTCATCCTGACCTTTAATTGTATTACCACCTGGCACTTGCCCATTGCTGCCAGTATTTTTAAGAAGGAAAAGCCTAAGACCTGTGTACAAAAGGTTATCAGATCGCAGAACCTCTATATGACATCAAAATACCAAATGATTCATGAAATTGCTCTCATAATAGCTCCTCAGAATAACACATTATACTACGCAGAATAAAAATAACAACAGAATTATTTCTAACTAAAGAAGAGATATAACTAAACTTGAACAAATCCATTAAAAGGTATAGTAATAGAAAACAGAATTTAAAAAGGAAAAAGAAAAGGAAGTTGAAAGTAAGTATGGGACAAAACAGCTTATAATATAGGAGAAAGGAGGAGATTTTAAAATGGAGACAAAAATCAATAATGCCAAATGTTGTGTAGATTGATGGAGAATAAAACCTTAAAACTATCATTCACCCTGGTACTGAAATCACTGGTACTGATTCAAAGTATTACTCTGATTAGTGATAGCCAGATATTCCATTTGCAAAGAAGTTAAAGATACAGTAATTACAAAGAGTGAAGAAGTAGTGTTTACCATCTACACATATGAAAAATATGCAATAAAACAAAGAAAGTCTAATGGTAACCTGACAGGGTGACAGGATTACATAAATTTTATATGTAGAACAAGACAAAAATTTTACTAAAATATTGTGGTAGGCAAAAAGGAAATAATGGAGGAGAAAAATGGCTAAAATAAATAGGTTAAAGCATAATGAGTTTGGATATTGAAAGCCTGGGGAAAAGCTTTGGAGAGAGAGGTATTCCTCATGAAGAATATGTAAAATAAATAAAAATCATGATATCATTTATTATACATACCAGGAGACTTTTGAGAACAAAGTGGGAGTATTAATTGTGAGAATAAGACAGGCATGACCCAAGATTGCACAGGCAACCAGGCCATGTGTTCCTCTGCTGTGTATCATGACAGTGTCCTGCATAGCTCAGATTTAATCAGGTGTGTATAACTGTGTGTTTGTTTGTTTGTTTTTAATGTGTATGCATCTTAATCCTGGCTTAAATGACTAATATCTGAAACATCTATTCTGTTCTCTCATATTGTTGACAATTTGGGGTATAAACTAGTAGAAAAATTGAAATCCAAACATTACATTAATACTTGTATCAGCCAAGAGATGAACACAATAATAACTAAAGTTTGAATTCATCAGGGGTGGAAGCAATAGTAAACTATGCTAGATACATGTTTATTAAGTATCATATTTCATCTGTAATGTGACAAACACATGGCAAGCCAAGCTAAAAAGGCTACATACTATATGGTTCCCACTCTATTATATTCTGAAAAAGGTAATACTGTGGACACTTAAAAAGAAAGTGGTTGCCAGAGGAAATGGGAGTGAATACATAGAACACAGAGAACTTTTACAGCAGTGAAACTATTTTGTATGTGTAACTGTGAATACATGTCATTATAAATTTGTCAAAATCCATAGAGTATAAAATATCCAGAATGAACCCTAATGTAACTATTGTATGGAGCAGGACCCATAAAATGGCATTGGACACGTCAAAATAGCATAGAGTATATAAAACAAAGTGGAGTCACTCATGTCAACCAAAATGGCTGCCAGACAGCCATGACACTTTGGTTCAAGAGGGAAACTACCTAAGTCATCCTGGACACATCTGGCAAGGAGGTATACCTAAGATATCTGCACCCATGCCCAGAACAGCCATGTATGCAGAGCAGGACCACCTAGAGATAGGCTGCTGGGAAATTCTCCACTTGCCATCAGGGATGCCAAGACATTTATCAAAAAGACTCAGAAGGGTGGCATACACCACTTTCATGGTATAACTGAACTAGGTTCCACACCACTGCTGAGTCAGCCAAGCTCCACACACAAGAGTGCTGCTCCATGCCACGCTGATCTCCCTTGATCCTGGCCACTGGAAGTGTTGCCCTGCTGGACTGAGGACTTCACCTGCCCTGCTGCCCACCTGGCACCAGAGATACTCCTTCCCTTCAAGATGCTGACAACTCCTTTGCCCACCGTGCAGTCTTCCCAGAACCGCAGACTGAGACTTTAGGGCTCAGGTTTGTTATTCCCCCATTGACTGCTCTGTGTGTGTTATAATTCTCTTAGATTATTAGAGTGTAGAAGATATTAATGTATTTTGATGTTCTACTTTGAGTGAACCTGAGTTCAATAAGAGCCGAGTGAATCGTATAATTACCTTGGGTGACTCTTGTTTATTTCTTGTTGCCAGGTTGCTCAGCAGGGAGCTAGCCTAGCAATTGGCCAGCTGATTTATAGGAAAGACCATACCACAGACATATGCTCCTGAAGACTATGGATTTTGTGTGACAATAATGTATCCATATAAGTTCATCAACTGTAACAAATTTATTGTTCTAGTGAAAAATGTAAATATTGGGAAATGTTATGGGTGAGAGGTAAAAGGGATGAGTGGGAACCTTATGCTTAATTTTGTAGTGAACTTAAAACTGCTCTAAAAATAATTTATTAAAATATTTTAAATGAATGGCAAGTGAAAATGTGAATTAAAACATTTCAAAAAGTTTCAGATTGAATAGAATCTTAACAGCTGCATAAAATATTCAATAGTTAGAAAAACCAGTAGGTGTCTCTCATGCTCTATATATTTTTGAAAAATATAATTTTAAAAACTAATGCATATGTAAAGGAGAAAACGGTATATTGGTCAGCAAAGTAAAAATAATGGTATCTTTTCTTCTGTATATTTTTGGCAAAGGAGTAGGTTTGCTTATTATCTTTAATATGCACAAAAATAGACTCTATGTCAATAGAGTGGATGCTTAGTCAATTCTTTTTTTTTCAGTCCAAATATCAACATTGTGGATTTTATTTTTTTATTTTTTTATTGTTGTTCAAGTACAGTTTTCTGCCTTTCCTCCTGGACCCCAGGCCAACACCCCAGCCCTTCCCACCTTCCTTCCCTGTTCCTACCCCCACATTGTTACTGTCCATGTGTCCTTTATAACTGTTCCTGCAAACCCTTCACCCTTTTCCCCTGAAATTCTTCCCTCTGCCCTCTGGTCACTGTCTTGGTCAATTCTTGACTTGAGTAGTACATTTGAAAATCTCCCATTTTACATTTGTAAACACATCTATTAAAGTGAATGGAGCTCCATACAAATTTATAGCATTTTGGAAATTATTAGGGATGGCCCATGAGTCATGCGTATCTTCTTTAAGATGCCTGTCACATTTAATCAAGGCCATCATATTTCACAGATACATGCATGATCTTGTTAATTTCACTTTTTGACATGTCTCGTTGGAATATATCATCTATCAAACAAAACAGACATGATTGGATCCATAAAACATTCATTCACAAACATTCACTAGGCTATGAAAAAGTGTCTCTTTTCAAGGAAAGAGGCACTTTTGCTTACCCAATAGATGCCTACATGCATAGATGTGATTCCAAATTCTGTCACTGGGCACTAACACTATGGGCACTTGGAGACGCAGTGCAAAGAAGTCATAAGTGTAGATGCTAGTGTTTGGACAAAAAACTAATTTGAATGAAATATATGTTATCGATTAAATAGTGAAAAGCATGGACATGTAATTTTAAAGTTAACAATCTAAAAATTAGAATGGAAATCATTATTCACTTTGAGTTGCATTCTTACTCAGAATTTTGTAGGTGTCAATCATAACATTTAAATTTGTATATTTTATTTTATTTTTAAAGATTTCATTTATTTATTTTTAGAGAGGGGGAAGAAGGGAGAAAGAGAGGGAGAAACATCAATGTGTGAACATCTCTCACACACCCTCCGCTGGGGACCTGGCCCACAACCCAGGCATGTGCCCTGACTTGGAATCGAACCAGTGACTTTTTGGCTTGAAGGCAGGTACTCAATCCACTGAGCCACACTGGCCAGGGCTAAATTAGTGTAATATTTTAACTTGTAATTATAGATCACCAGATAAAATGACATTAATAAATCCTAGTTTGAGGTGAGAAATGTAGCCAGTCTTTAAAAAACTGGAAGAGACAAAAAAAAAAAAAAAAAAAAAAGCGGAGCTGATTCTCTCTTAGGAACCCCAGAAGGCAGACTGCCAGCTGACCCATTTTTGGTTTCTGACTCGTGGAATTATATAAACAATAAATTTGTAAAGATTTAATTTAAGAATTGTAGTAATTTGTTAGAGAAGCCATAACAAATGCAAACACGTATGTAAATGTTTATATACATTTATAAATATAAACACACTAAAAGCAAATTGCTTGCACACACATTCACATATGCACACACACAATATTTGGTTGACTTGCGTGACTAGATAGGTTTACTTATTTTTGAGTGTGTATGTGTACTTTATCATTAAGATCAACTGCAAGTTCAGGGTTCCCCTCTTTCCCGCATTCTAACATCGTTTATCCTGACTTTATTACACCATCCAGAAGGATATGTAGAAGGAGGAGGGGAGAAAGAATCGGAGGGGAGGCGAGGAAGAGAAATTAGTGAAACCCTTTAATCGATTAACTCTTTAATATTTAAAGATCTGTTTAATGTGATATGTTTAAATAATTGTGTAACAATAAACATATAAATAACATATAAGCATATAAACTGTGTACCAGTGTCTTCCCCATTTGATAGATAAGAAGTGTAAAGTGAGGAACCATAGGGCATTCTATTTGAAATGGAGGTTAGCAGTCTCATGCAGGAAAGGAAAAAGAGACAGTAAATGCACAATAAACTTGATAGACTTCATAAATTTTCCTGGGGTTGACTATGTTTCAATTAATCTATAACAAATAGATATTCCTGATTAATATACATTTTCTTTGTTCAGCTGCACAGTAGACAGCCTGCTACATCAGAATTATGAAGATTTCCAATTCAACTGATTTATTGTGAAAGTACATTTTCTACACTAATTGAAACACTGCATACTTCCTATTTAAAACCTTTCTATGCCTCGTAAAATTAGATATGTTCATACATGTGTATATCAGCAGTTTTTCAAAAAGTTTCTTTCAGTTTTTAAGTAAAAGAAAATGAGCCTTATAGCATTAAAAAATGTTTCATAAGTTCACTCTTACTTTATTATTTTGCCCTTAATTTGTATATTTGTTTTATTTGCTATTGCTTTCAATAGATCACCAAAGATAAGAGTTGCTTCCCTTGATTTTTATTGAAATACTTTATAAGAACACTAATATAAATGTTTTTAATTTAGGGAATGAACAATCATGGAAGGCTTTAATTTATAAGGAAATAATTAATCACATTCAATATCTACAGGATCAAGGGAGATTTATGGGATTTCAACAATTCGAATAACTTGAATAAATTTAGAGAAACATGCAGGTTAGTTAAGACATTTAGAAACAGATTACATATGGATAATTAGAAATCTCAGCCTTATTTGTCATGGACAAGACAAAATTCTGAAATAAGAGACAGAATAACCAAAATTATATACTTGTGGATAGAAGAAAATTAAGCCTGATATTCATAATTAATAGAAAATGTGAATTAGTGGGATGTAGAGTTTCAAAGAGTACAACTCTTATAAAAGCATATATTTAAACTATGGAAGGCTGAGTTGCAGAGATATGGAGTGATTCAATCACACAGCTGACGTCCTTTCCCAGAGATGGTATACACTGGACTGGGTTAGAAAGTTTCCTATCACACTGTGCTGACTATTAGCAGTAAGGACAAATAAATGTTAAAAATAAGAGGCCTCATTATTATTTTAAAATTAAATTGATTGGGGTGGTATTGGTTAATACAATGGAAGATACTCCCTTTTCTTCCTTTTACTTAGAGCACTCACATACGAAAACTTAAAATTGGAAGTAATTTTTTCTGTCTTTGAAATGCATATATATTATCAAAAAGCAAAATAAGCCTTCTGTGAACTTTGTGAACCAGAGATATCTTTCTCAGGAACAAAAGAGCCATCTCTTTGTATTGTAAACAACAAGGTAGGTAACACCCCTTTCAATGGGCACCTTGCTCCAAGTTGTGAAATCACCTTCTCTCATATAGACATGAGTTTTCCCCTCTGCTTTTATAGTCAATATGATAACACAGATGGTCACTCCAACTAACATGTAAACTTGGATGAACTACATGTGACAGATAATGCTGTCAGGTCCTCTTCCTTGGAAACTAACTATTGTTTGTCATGAAAGCATGAATATCATGGCTTGTATTTTCTTTGCTAAAATGTCTTCCTTGTGAAAGGCACTGGTAAGAGAATGAGGAGACCCATCCCTATTGTCACAAATGCCAATATTTGTGTTTTTTTCATGTCTTTTGATGGATCTTGAGAATATCATGCTAAGCAAAGTAAGTCAGACAGAAAAAGTCAAGAATTATATGATTTCACTCATATGTGGGCTCTAAAACTGAAACCAACACATGAACAAGAAAAATAAACACACAAAAACCCATAAACCCAGACAACAGTGTGGTGGTTACCAGAAGTAAAAGATTGAAGATGTAGTAAAGGGTAAAGGGGGCCTAATATATGATGCCAGAAGATTTGACTTTGGGTGGTGGACACACAATGCAATATACAGAAGATGTATCAGCATTGTATACCTGATGCATATATAATTTTTTTAACCAATATCACCCTAATAAATTGAAAAAGAGAGAATGAGAAGACAAGCCACAAACTGGGATAAAATATTAGCAAAAGACACAATTGATAAAGGACTATTACCCCAAATATACAAATAAATATTATAACTCAACAATAAGAAAGCAAACTAATTCTAAAAATGGGCCAAAGACCTTAACAGACATTTTATGAAAGAAGATATACACATGGAAAATAAGCATGTAGAAAGATGTCTCATAGCACTAGTTATCATAGAAATGCAAGTTAAAACAACAATGAAATATCATGACACACCTTTTAGAATGGTCCAAATCTGGAACACTGAAGACATCAAATGCTAGCAAGATATATAACAACAAAAACTCTCATTGCTGGTGAGCATACACAATGATATAGCCACTTTGCAGAACAGTCTGGCAATTTCTTATAAACTAAACACACTCTTACCCTAAAATACACCATTCACCTTCATTAGTATTTACCCAAAGGAGTTGAAAATATCCATACAAAAATCTGCACAATGATGTTTCTGACAGTTTTATTCACAATTGCCACAGTTTGGAAGCAACCAAGATGTCCTTCAGTAGATGAACAGATGAATAAGTTGTGGTATATCCAGAAACTGAAATTGTTCTAGTTAGAAAGAAAGAAGCTATCCAGCCGTGGAGGACCCTTAAATGCATATCACCAAGTGAAAGAAGCTATCCAAAAAAGCTGATGGTGGATGTTAACCATGGGGGCGGCTACACGTGTGGTGCAGGCAGGTATGAATATCTCTTCATATTCCTCTTAGTTTTGCTGATTCTGAAACCTCTCTAAAAAATAAATCCTCAAATATATATATAATAGAAACATAAAACATCAGAAAATTCTTATCGGTAATCATGCTACCATCTAATCTATAAATGCACTCAAATTTTACCTCCTATTCAATAATAATATTTATAATATTTATAGCAAAAGTATCCATCCAGGATCACATCTAATATTTATTTGTAAGGTGTCCATCATTTTCAATCTGGAACAGTTCATCAGCATTTTCATATCTTTCACAATCTTAATATTTTAAAGATTACAAGCTTGCCATTTTATTATGTTGCTTTAGATTTTTCGGAAGTCTCTCCTCCCCCTTCCCCTGCTTACTTTCTTTATAATTTTTGGCAGAAATATCACCTAAGTATGTTCTTTTCATTATACCATATTAGAACTGTGTTTTTCATTATGTATTTACTGGGTGCTACAAGATTTCATTTGTCCCGCTACTGGTGATGTTCATTTGGCCATGTTTAATGTGGCACCTTCTGGATTTTTCCAAAGTAAGTTACAAATATCAGTCTGCAATTAATGAATGTTATGAGAAGATGCTCTGAAACTAGGTGAAGTCCTGTTACTCACTGTAGTTTCATCCAACAGTAGTATGAGTAATCACTGATGATTTTGCCCTTGACAACTGGAACTACTATGATTGCCTAAAGGTAGTTCTCTAATTCCACCTGTTCTCGTAAATTTTACTAGCTGGCATTCTACAATAAGGAAAAAAACTTTATTCTATCACATTTATTTACATATTTATTTATATGAATACAGACACCTGAATCTTATTTTATTCAGTAGATTATAATATGCGGCTATTATTATATACCCTGATATTTAAATTGCCCCATATATGGTAAGTACGTTCCATGCAAGATTGCTTCTACATAATTTTAAAATTTTTACACCACTCCCGCACTTACTTTCTGAACATGTACACAGACAACCATATACCTTTGTCTATTCATATTTTAGTTGTTTTTTAATTTTTATATCTAAGACATAAGTTTTCAAAGCCAAGGGCGTTGCCTCTTAATACTTTTTCTTATACCAGATAACTTCACTTAGTGGTTTTCTTGCTAGAGGCACTTAAAAACAGGACAGCTGATGTAATGGTTTTGCTGACGTGTCTTTCCTGGGGCAGAGGAGAGTAAAGCTCCAGTTCTACATCCAGCCTATTTTTTGGCCTCGGTGTTGATGCTGATTCCCACTATAAGTAATGGAGAAAGGCCAGTGAACGGGGAAAGAGGTAGGTGGTTGCACTTAAAAATGTACACCTGACTGTTCACCTGACTGCTTTCTCTTCTTAGCTTCTAGGAAGGGGAAACGAGGAAAGAGATTCAAAAACATAGGTAGAAACTAATGCTTAAATACATCCTAAGTTATTTGACATTGGAATAACTTAGTCACTTACAACCTCTGAACTTCTTTCCCATCTATAGACTTACAGATAAGAAAGTTTTACTGATCCCTTCTAGCTTCAAAAAAGTCAGTAAGCCAAAAGTTGTCTAAAACATTCTGTTTCATCTTTCAGTGAAATTGAGATAGCAGAAATCAGAAAGAACACAGATTCATCAGGGATTTTGAGATTCAGGAATGGAAATGACATGTCAGTTACAGGTAAACAGACAAGGCCAGTGACAGTATTGGAGGACTTAAGGGCCATGTGCCGTCTGTGAGATTCACATAGGGCTGTCTAAGCTGAATCTTTCACACAGGTGTTTCTCCCAGATTGTATCCAAAAGCCCTCTCAGTCAATTTTAAAACGAATTTCCTATAATGCTTATGTGATACATTTCCATACATATTATTTTTCAGAAAGGCTTGGTATCATGTATCACCAAGTCAGTAATTAATAAATATTTCACTTTTCTTTCTAATTTTATTCTTTCACAGAAAATCAACACGAAGCATAGTTTAGAGGCCTTCCTTGGGCAAAAATAATTTTTGTACAAGTTGTGAATGACTGGG
Organism: Tonatia bakeri; assembly: GCA_004024845.1. Lineage (NCBI taxonomy): Eukaryota > Metazoa > Chordata > Mammalia > Chiroptera > Phyllostomidae > Tonatia > Tonatia bakeri. The sequence continues at coordinate 147,719 of PVIA01000906.1, forward strand.
TGATTTTAAACATTCATAATCTATAACTATTTTGAAGTATGCATCATAATATAAATACTCTAACCTTCTACCTTCCCTTGACTTCAAAACAACTGCATTTAAAATTCAAATAATATTTTTCACATACAATGGGTATAGAAATTTCTTTTAAATTCAAAATTCACCATAAATGTTATTTTTTCAGCAGTTTGTTATCATCAGGGTATGTTTAAAAATGTTATTGTAGATTTTACAAAAGAAAAAACATTAAAGATATATGTATGCATTTTATAAAATATACCTAAAACTATAGGTATGCATTATGACTATTGTTTCATTAAAATGCTTCTATGTAAAAGACAAGTGAAAACATTTTCATAGGAAAAAATAACAATATTATTGATTTTAAATACAGAATATGATTTTATTCTGCACTATCATAATTCTTTGATTTCATTCCTAGAAATATGACTTCCTTTGGTGCGTAGATCTCTCAAGGTTTTCACTGGTGCAGAGTCTTGCTCCCACACTGCAGGCAGTTGAATCACAGTTAACCTTTAACAGCAGAGTGGTATGCGCTTCCACAAGCTTCTCCCACTGACGGATGACAATCTTGTAATGCTGTTTTCACACAAAATATTTGCAACATTTTATTTCATTTTAAATCTTCAACAATAGATAAAGAGTAATAAGCCAGTCATTAAATGTATTTATAACATTAAACAAAGCAACTGAATAAGCTGGGCAAACTAGACGGTGTATGTGTGGGGCTTACTTACTTGACACATTTCTTGCCTTTTCATATCTGACTTTTTCAAATGGACTTTATGATCCATGTCCTGAAACTTTGACATTTTATCTACTGTATTTTAGTTTCCAAATATCATTCTTCTTTTTCTGTCACCATAATGTAGTTTTCATTCTTATGTACTGTCTAGTTTATGTGAGTGTTCTTTACTGTCAGCACCTGTGTGCTTTCTGCTGTCCAAGAACGTAGTTTTGTTTTTGTAACGTGATGGTAAGTAGAATTTTCTCAGAATAAAGTTTTTCATTATCAAAGTTTAAATTTCTGTGATTATTATATTACCCTCCTCTCTGCCAGCAATCACCACACCATTGTCCATGTCCATGAGTCATTTTGTTCAATCCCTTCACCCCTAACCACTCCCACTAGCCGTCATCTGCTCTCCATCTATGAGTCTGTCTCTGTTTTGTTTGTTAGTTCAGTTAGTTCAGTTTGTCTAATTTTTAAACTTATCAAGTGTTTCTAACCTAATATGCACCCCCACCATAGTGTGAGAATTTCCCAACCTAGGAAATTGTTTTGCCTAATGAATAGCTTTGGAATAATTCTATTAAAGAAATACATATTAAATGAAAATATTAATGGCACACAATATCTTATCAGGTTTTCCCCTTAGCAATCAGATAATAAATATCATTCAGATTAGTTTAAAACTTCTAATCCCCCAAAAGAAATTAAGGCTATAAAACATATATTGGGGCAGAGTTGAAATAATAGTAATCCAGGACAATCAATGTGCATATGAATGATAGAGCTAAAGAAAAAATATATATTTTTTTAACTTTAGCTAGGCAGGTTGCCTTGGAAGAATCCTCAATTTTATAATTAAATTTTGCATGTTATGTTTTCAGACTAATGTAATGCATAAGATTCTCTGACCTATACATGAATTTTCACATTTTAATGCTGCAAAAATGTTGCCCTAGCTCTCCCCGCGAAAGCAGTGCTGACTCCCTGGAAGAATCCCTTCAGAAGTTTCTTCCTTCCTGTCACTCCTCACAATTGCTGACACATCATGTGTCACCTTGCTGCTTACTGTTTGATCCCCACTTATTCCTATTTTGAGATTCTCATGTATGCACTGTCATACAGTTTTGCTCGGAGGCTATTTATGACAATTTAAAAATGGTACCTATTTTAACATGTACAATGCACAGCCCCATTTTTGGCCCAAACATTCAAGAAAAAAAATCTTTCTTTTTAATTTTTTAATTTGATTATTTATTTACTTATATTTAGTTACTTCTTTTTTGTATTATAGAGAAATTTTAGTATCTACTTTTGAACATACAGATATTGTTATTGCTTTCTAGAGTTATACTTTTAATGCATAAGTATAAATAAAAGAAGTAAAAACATTTATATAGGTATAGAATTAGTACTACCTATGTATAATGCATGTCCTTATTTTCCCTCAAAAATTTGGGCAAAAATGCACATTATACATGGCAAAATATGGTAATTTAATTTCTGTAGAAGCATCATTTTTTCAATTATATAAAATTCTAAAAATATTTAATATTCTATGTATTGAATGTTTGATAATTTATATATTCGTATAAATAAATCAATTAAGTTTTTAAATTCATGGACAAAATCATGTTCCTAGTTTTCTTTCAGTGCCATTTTATCTGTGTTTCTACTGCTTTCCAGTGTCTTCAGTTTTGTATATATCAAATTCATCAAAATAATTAACATTCAACAAAATACATTTGGCTACATAATTGTGTTCTTATTTTTATCTTTTTCTTTCTTCTGCTGTTTTTTACTAGCTGTGTTGGCCCTTCTAAATTATTAGATTGGATATTTTGGTCATTAACTTTTAATCCTATGATTCTCGTATATATGAACATAAGTTTAAATTATTTGAAAGAGTGCTTTAGTTAATCAGACTAGTTCTGAAAGCTTTCATTAAATTTTAAATTAATTAACAAACTAATATTATAGTTACAAAATTTTGGTATTGTATCTTTCTAATTGGTGATCAGTTTTTAATTAATATGTGCCTGAAAATAAATTTAATTGATTGCATATGTATGTATATGTCTTCAGATCAATATCATTAATTACAGATTTTAAAGATCTTTCTTAATTTTAATTTTTTTATTTTAAATTTTTTGTTGTTGTTCAAGTACAGTTGTTTTCATTTTCACCCCACCATGCCTTGCCTCACCCCACATATTCCCACTTCTCACCCTCAAACCTACCCACTTTGGTTTTGTCCATGTGTCCTTTATACATGTTCCTTGATGGACCTTCCCTTATTTTCCCCTACTATCTCTCACCCCATGCCCCTCTGGTTACTGTCAGCTTGTTCCTTATTTCAATGTATCTGGTTATGTTTTGCTTGCTTGCTTTGTTGACTATGTTCCACTTATAGGTGAGATCATACGGTATTTGTTTTTCACGGCCTGGCTGATTTCACTTAGCATAATGATCTCCAGTTCCATCCCTGCTGTCCCAAAGGGCAGGAGCTCCTTCTTTCTTTCTGCTGTGTAGTATTCCATTTTGTAAATGTACCATAGATTTTTTTTATCCACTCATTTACTGGAAACTAAAATGTAACTGCCTTTTGACCCAGCAATACCACTGCTGGGATTATACCCTAAGAATCCTGAAACACCAATTCAAAAGAACCTATGCATCCAATGTTCATAGCAACACAATTCACAATAGTCAGACATTGGATGCAACCTAAATGCCCACCAGTAAAAATCATTTGATCCTTAGCAAACTGTCTGTTTAGTGCATTGATTGCTACACAGGAATTTGTAAATCTCTGCACATGGTGGTAGATCAGTCAATTGTTGTACTTTTCTCCCAAGTTTTGTCTTATACAATTTGATGATATCTTGTATGCTTTACAAAAGTTTTAAATTGTAGTGTTTTTTGTACAGTTTTAAATGTAGCATCTTACTTAAACCCTATCATTAAGTGGGTACTTTCCATATCCTTTTTAATTCTTTCATACACAATACTCTATTAGAACCTGTAAATGTGACTTTCTTTAGAAAGATTATCTTAACAGTATGATTGTGTTGCAGATCTTGACAAGAGGAGCCTTTCCAGGGCTATCAGGCTGGGCCTAAATGCCATCACAAGTGTGCTGATAGAGAGAGGCTGATAGAGAGGGTTTACACACGGGGAGCAAAGGAGAGGTGAGGATGGAAGGCAGAGAGTGGAGTGATAATGGCTACAAACCAAGAATTCCTGGCATCCAATAGAAGCTGGAGATGCAAGAAACAGATTCTCTCCTCGAAGCTCCACATGATCGATGGCCTTCCCAAGGGCTTAATTTCATATCCATGACCTCCAGATTTGTGAGAAAACAAATTTCTGTTGTTTTAAGCTGCTGTGTGGCAGATTGTTACAGCAGCCACACAAATCTGATACAGCTGCATCTCCACTGATACTTGCATAATTTTTATAGTAAACTATCATGGTCCATTCAATTTTTAATACTAACATCCTAACTTAAAACAGAACTACATTTTGTGATTAATAAACTTATTCTAAATAACATAACTAATGCATGAATGAATATATGGACTTCTAGAATTATCGTAATTGGTTCAAATCCAATTTCGAAATAATTCTCACTGAATTACATGCTTTAATTCAGTGATTTTGCAAATCATTATTAAATATCACATGCTAGTTCTTAGTCCTAGAGTGAATTATTCTAAAAAAATTAAGCATAACTTCCTTGTTTTCCTAAGATTATTAGTCACTAATTAAGAAAAAAGTCATTTGGTTTTAATTTTTCATGGTAAGTTTTTATGTAGGTTTTTCTTTGAAAATTTAGTGTTCAAAATGTTATATGCTAAGATATACACTGTTCATTTTAGAATGCAAAACAAATACAATAATATAGTTTTAAATATAACCTTTAAACCCTTAAGTTTCCATAATATTTATACAACTTCAGGTCCATATTATACATCCAACATGCAAGTTTCAGCATTATTATTTTTTTACTACCAGAATGTGATATTGGCATCTTATTTCAGTTAAAATTTACACTCCTTCCTAGAACTGCATTATCTGAGTGCCCAATTATTGCAGAAGATATCTTCTGCTTTATCCTAATCTGTTCAATTCAGTATCTTGTTTTCCTACTTGTAAAAAATAAAAACTTTTTCATCATTAACTTGGTAGCTGACAGTATTCCTGAAAAAAGGTGTTATAGCCTTTAGTGCTAACCATTCACAGGAGCCATGGATTTTTCAGGTGGTGTGCTATCACCCATTATACTTCTTCCACTTTCAATCCTTCAAAATTATGGGTAATATAGACCAAGAAAGACGTTAATTTAAAAGTCTTTTGTCATTTGTTGAGTTTATAAAGTAAAATTATGTTCACTATACAACGAAGACTATAATAATTTCTAAGAGAATAGCAGAATAATATTTTAAGAAGAAAAATGAAACTGAGACAAGATTAACATCACTGGGAAATTTAATTTCTTTATAGGAAATTTATTTAAGTAAGACTAAATATTTGTTTTTAGGTGTGGTATTAGTTTTAGGGCACTCTTCAAATTTTGAAAGACCCTTTAAATGTGCACTTTTCAATGAACTTGAGGAAAATTCACTGAAACTTGAAAGATGCAGAGGTGGTAATTTTCACATACCCTGATTGAAGACATTTATCTGGCCTATTTAGGAAGCAAATTGATCTTAGAAAATGGCAGTTGATTATTATAAACTTAATTAGGTGGTGTCTCTAAATTGTTGTTGCTGATGTGGCTTCATTACTTGACCCCCTAGAATCTAGTCTGCAGCTATTGATCTGGTAAATGCTTTTTATTCTATGCCTGTTAGTAAAGACCATCAGAGCAGTTTGCCTTCTGGCAAAAAGAGCAAAACATCTCAGAGGTATACCAACTCTCCAGACCTAAGTCCTAATTTAGTCAGGAAGGACCTTGAACCCCCTTCCCTTTCCCACAAGACATCACACTGGTCCATTACACTGATGATATCATGCTAATTGAACTCAATGATGAGGAAATAACACCTAGTCTAGACATATTGATGAACCATCAGTGTATGGGAATGTGGGAAAAAGGTACCACAAAACTTCAAGGAATTATTCAAGGGGTGTGAGGTGTCTCAGGACAAGTAAACTTGCTGCAAAACTTTCTCTTCATATTTAAGGTGGGTTTTCCTTGGTTAGCATTCACTTGGTTCCTATCAACCTCCCACTGTTTCCCAGAGTTCTTACAAGTTGATTTTGACAATGGTTGCACTTTTTTTTTTTTTCAGATAAGCCCTTGAAGCCATGCTAGTTTTTGAAATCCAGGAGTGTAAATTCTGTCAATATTAGTATTATTATCACTGTCTTTGCTTATATATATATATATTTAGAAATAGCTTGCAACTTTTGAAAAATACTAAACATTATTGTAGAAACTGCACAAAATCTATAGATCTGGAAATTAACATCTTAATGAGCTTTTGAACACATGGATATAAAAGTCTTCGTTACTTAGATTTTCACTTCCCCCTCATGCAAACTTTGAAGTTTTGTGTGTATCTTTTAGGCATTTCTGCTCTCAAATATATTTCTAAGTATTTTATTCTTTTTGATGCTAAGTGTATATACTTTCTTAATTTCATTTTTGGATCATTTATTGATAGCATATAGATGTCCATTTGATTTTTGTATATTGATCTCTATTCCTAGTTCCTGCTGAGTTAATTATTTTTCATAGTTTTTTCCTGTGTGTGTGCATGTGTGTATATAATTCTTAATATTTTCTTTACACATGTTCATCTTGCATGTTCACAGTTTTAAAAGCAGATATCTTTTATCAGTTTGTCTTGCTTAAATGAGTGATTGCACTGGTTAAAACATCATGCACCATACAGAATACAAGTAGTAAGAAAGGACATTTTGCCAGATTCCTGATTTTAGGGAGAAGGCACTCATTCTTTTACCACAGAATATGATACTAATTGTAGCTTTTTATAGATGCCCTTTTACAGCTGAAGAAGTTCATTTTTATTCTTATAGTGTTGAGGGTTTATTGAGATTTTTTCCTGTAAAATAACATGTTTTTCTTAAGTAATTTCATTATAAATATACAACAGATGACATATTTTTACATCTGATGATCATTTCTAACACAAACAACAAATACTCTTTTACTCCAATACTTGCCAAAAATAATAAACATATTTGCAATGAGGGAACATGGATATTAAAAGTTTAATCTGTAATATGTACAAGATAAGTTTAATTTTGCCAAGAATACCAGTTATTATTTCTTGATTCTAAATTTTATAATATGACTTGAATTATTGGTTACTTAATAATCCTGAATGTTGAATCATCTACCACGAACATGTATTTTCACCAAGCCTCTTCTTCATGTCTTCTTGCATTTTGGTCTCAATATGAAATTATCTTTACAGATTAGTATATTCATCTTGGCTTCCATAGTGCCAAATATGTAAATAAGAACCGTTATTAAGAAATAAGATATACTTTTTTGTGAACTTACCTTTGGGTGATAGTTTATATATCAAATGACTACATGACAATACACTAAATAGGTAATAATTGGATTATGGTTCATTTTTTTAGTATTTTTACACAAATGTGTTTAATGTTAGTATTTAAATATTTTAGATAAGCTAATTTATCTTTATTTCAGCAAAGAACACTGCCACAGCCTTTACCCTAAGGCCATCATGCTCCCATAGGTAAGCGCATTCACAGATTTTACCCATTTGTTAAGCTCTCTCTCTTTTAACTCATCCAAATTGCTTAGACATATTGAATGTTAGGAGCATACAAAAAGGGATAAATATGAAATTATCAGAAAAGAGATGTAAGGCTTCCTGGTGGCAAGTAGGAGCATTTTTGTGGGTGTACAAGCAGGAGAAGTTTAGGAAAATTCAAACATTTAGCTTTACCTTGTCTGCTCTTTGTATTGAAATGTTAATGAATTCCCCCATAGATCTTGGTACTTTTTGCTATTAAAATACACCTATACTGCTTAATTGGTTTATAAGAGACCATAAGGTAAAGTTACATTCCACGTTTGAGTTAGTGTTGGAGAAAAAGATTTAACAATGGGTAAGAGAAAGAATTTAGTCACAATAGAACTGGAATCAGAAGGAAATAAAAGTCATAAGCCACAGGTATTTGTCAGCATGTAGAAAAATATATTGACCTTCTACGAGATTAAGTAAGTATTTAAATTACCCGTAATTTTAGTGATTCAGTTAGCCATCTGGAGTAAAAATGGCTTCTTCACGTAGAAAGTTGTTTGAGCCATGTTGTAAGAGTTCATACCAGCCATCCCTCCTTGCTGCATCTTATTGTGCCTGTGATTTATTCCTACCATTTTAAAAGTTTGAAATATTTTGAATCTCTCTCTGAATTATTCACCATCTGCTTATCTGCTTTGAGTGCAGAAGTCACCATTTGCTCCATTGTTGCTCAGAAGCCAATTCGCTGGTATGATATCCCAAGGTTTACTATACAGTTGCACAGCTGCACATTGGATTTCAGAAAAGCATGTCTGTGAAGCTCAATTACCTATCAACCCAGTATAGTCATTTAGAAAGTAGAGAATAATCACTGTCCTAAAATTGATCTACCCCAATCTAAAAAGGTTGAATATATCCAGGGATCAGTTTCCTGTAAGAATTATGAATTTCACATAGACTAACACTAACAGATTGCAGGAATTCTAATGTCTTGTAGGTCCTATACAAATATGCAGCCATGATAAGTGAAAAGAACTGAAAAGAAATAGGAACTCTCTTCACAAGGTAATTTTCCAGTTGAAGATTATGTTAAAATAGATATTTTTCTAAATTTTGAAATACACAAATTTTTACCTTAAAGTTGGCAACATATGTGAAATATTACCTGAATGTAATATTATTTTACAGGTGATTTCTCTACAGTGAGGGGATGTTGAGGGACAATGTTCAGCTCAATTCAGGAAGTTTCAAAGTTGTTACAGTAACCTGGAGGTGGCAGTTATCATGCATAATTTTCACATGCGTTGCAAAAATCTGATTCTGGTTTTAGAATTCTATATCAACTCAGATTCTGAGAACTTATAACTTACATTTTATCAAAACCAGCACCTCAGTAATAATATATGATATGTCAATATTATCTGAGTAACATTTGTATGTGAGATATCAAGATGGCCAAAAATATTCTTGAAGGAGTATGGAATTTCTTTTCCCTAAAGAACATAAAAAAATATGCTCTTTCACCACTTCGGCTACTTAAAAAAAAAAAAAAAAACTTCCACAGAGTAGTGCAAATGTTACCCTCTAAAGAGAAAAAGTGTTGTTTTCATTATCAGTAAGAGAGATGAAATAATTGAACATGAAATTTTGCTTCTAGAAACTGTTCTCTAAATTGAACAGTCTGTCAAGTTATAATTTGTTTAAAAAGATAGCTGTAATTGTTTTTGGTATAAGCCATATTGTATCATTTACACAATGTTAAGTGTTTAGTAGTGCAGGACATATTCAGTGTCTAATTTATGTAACTGTCAGGGTGAGGGGCCAGGATCTCAGGCAGCACATATTAAGGTGTTAATAACTTTGGGACATGAACTTTTCTAGAAATGTTGCTCTCCTGTTTATATCATTGGTGATATTGACTGTTCTTGCTGGTTTTCCAGCTTTTGAGTTTTCATATTTTCAAGGTTCACTTATTGTGTAAGTATAAAGGAAAGAATATATTAAAAGTCTTGTTATAAACTCTAGTGTTGTCACAAATTTCTAAATGTCAATTTAATATTCCAATACAATTGATAAAAGTGACAAACTTTTTAGGTTAGTTTGTACCTCCTAAAAAGGTACAAACTAACAAAAAAGTATTCTAGTCTATGCATTGACTCACTTTATTTTTACTAACTGTATTTCATTGGGAGCAGAGAGAGATAAGTAAACCACATCTGTTTTATTCTCCAAGCTAGAAAGAAAGACAAGAAAATAGATGATAAGCCTACTTTTCAATATTTAAACAATTTTACAATTCAAAAAAATATTTTGGTTTCTAAGAAAAAGAACCATAGATATCCACATACACATGCACACACCCTTGGATGTGTTAGCTGGTTTCCAAATGTAGTGTGAAACCTATTCACCACTCTCCCTACGTGTATTCACTACCTACAATCAAGAGTGGAATGCTCTGCCCTTGAATATGAACTAGTGTTGTGACTGCTTTGTCAGTAGAGTGTGGACAAAGTAGGGTTTGGGGCCTTCTGAGTCTTGGCGTTAAGAATGCCTAGCAGCCTATAGCCTCCCTTATGGAGACCTAAGCTGCCATTTAAAAAGTCCAAGTCATCCTGCTGGAGAGAAAGCCACTTGAAGAGGTCTTGGAGTGTTAGACACAATATAGAGAGAACACACAAAGAAGAACAGAGGCACAGACGTCTAGATCCAGCAGATAAGCAGAACCAACATATGACTGTATGCACATAAGAGATGTCAAGCTACATTTACAAAGCAACCCATGGCTCTGTTCTGGCTAACACATGTATAAGTGAGATATAACAAAATGGCTGTGTAAGCCACCAAAGTTTAGGGTTATTTGCTATTAATAATATGTAAATGAATAGACTTTGTTATATAGAAGTAGGTTGTTGTTGAAAAACAAAATACTTAGAACACGGCATTTATTTTGGGACGATGTGATTGGCAGAAGCTGGAAACACCTTGAGAAGAATGTTAGGCTTCAAGGAAAAAGGAAATTATTTGAGCTGGAAAGAAAAGGACCTAAGTTATATAAAAGGAAATAATTAACAATACAGTCAGTCAAGCCATCACAAAAGATCAAAAGGGTACCTAAGGAACCTGTTGATGTGGCTAATGAGATTTCTAGGCAGAAAGCTGAAAGTGTGAACTAGTTTCTTGTTTTTGTTTGAATTAAAAAAATCTGCCAATGATAAAGTATAGGAGAAGCCCAATGAACTAAAAAGAGAATTGCTCAAATTGGCTAGATAATTTAGAGGAAATGAAAAAGCATGAATGTTCCAGCTTCAAAAATAAAACTTTGTCTTATTCTCAATTTTTAAAAAGCAAAATAAATAAATAAAACAGGAAACAGCCTCAGAGTAAAGGTCAAATTTAGGCCACTGCCAATAGAACTTGACCTCAGGGTAAATTTTAGATCAAAGATTATTGCAAACCCCATTTTCAACCTAAGAATAATCTAATTTCTCATCTCGAGACATTTTTGCCTAAACAAAGATGGCTCTAGGTCAAAAATAGGATTTCTAAGACTCTAAAGGACACTTTACATTAGTAGCCTCACTGGAGGTCCCAGGTAGAGAAGATTCTGAAAGAAATATGAGTGACATATTTTTTGTCTAAAGGATTTTATTATAATTTGATACATAAAAACCTATAAATTTTGTTAAAGGAATTGTATCTCGTTGTACTGAAAGGAACAGGTGCAATTCATAATGAAAAGAGTGCCCCTAGGCCCTCCGAGTCTATCAGTGCTCTGCAGGCTGAAAAAGCTATTGAGCTGCAAACATGAAGCATTTCTTACACAAAAGTGAGGTTAACTCAGAGGGCAAATTAAAATACAGGAGGATGGAACCAACAGCTACGGGGATCCGCTTCAATGGAACTGGAAGCTCTAATCAAGTTACAAGGTATATATCACCTGTAGCAGGGGTCCCCAACCCCGGGCTGCTGACCATTGCTGGTTGGCTGCCTGTTAAGAACTTGGCCTCTGGAGAAGTTTTCCTGAGCTCTGCTTCCAGTCTCCCACCCACCATCCACAGCAGGCCAGTGAGCAAAGCTTACCTGAGCTCCGTGGCGCCCACCGCCACAACTGGTCCCTGGTGCCCAAACGGTCGGGGACTGCTGTTTTGGTTGGGTATTAAAATTGCTATGAGCTACTTACTCTTATCTTCTTATCACTTGCCCCTTATTTGGATAAAGCCCAAGTACAGATTCTCTGTCCTTGCTTCTATTGGTATGTTGGCCAAAAGGAACACAAACAACAACAACAACAACAACAACAACAAACTTGTCTATTTCAAAGGACCTTAACTCAAAAGGGATACTATCCAAGGAATGAACCTGGAAAATCACACCAAGGAGCCTCAACTGCACTTGTCCTGATTTAAATTGGGAAATTCTAGAATTCAAGCTCATATTTTAAAGGATGATTTTTTTGGCAATCCAGTAAGGAAATAGGTATTGTTGGAAAATGGAAAGTAATTGTTATGGCCCAAATGTGGATGGTCTCAAAACGTTTGCCTTTGCACAATGTAAATGACAGCCCTTCCGTGAGGAGATGGAGGCTATGCCTTTCTGCTTGAGTCTAGACTAGCATGCTGACTAATTTGACAAAAAGAATGCCCAGGAAGTAACATTCTGGAAGTTCTAAATCCAATAATTAAGAAGAACATGAAGGCAGTTTCCTTTTCACTCATGGAACTGTGAGGCATCATTGAAAAACCCGGGTACCCCGTAACTTGAGAGGTTCATGTGGAGAGGTCCTAGCTAATGAGGCACCAACCAGAGAGAAAATCCATATAGAGAAACATGAGTTTTGAACAACCAGCTTCAGGTGTTAAGTCCAGCTGTCATCTGACTGTAACCACATTACAGGCCTTGAAGCACAAGCAATAAAGAAACAAACCAGCTTAGTCCATTTACATTGTGATATATATATAATAAATCAGTGGTTGTTTTAAATCAGATGTTGAAAACCAATTTTGACAAAGGGTCAAAAATTAAATACTTTATAGGATTTGTGATTCAGGGTCCCTGTTCTTACAGACTTATAAAGTCATGAAAAACACTTTGCTATAACAGTACCAGCTCATAGAAAACCAGGCTACAGACTATGGACAATATTTTGTCCAAACCCATTTCAAGCCGTTAAGTCTTAGGATGCTTTGTTATGCAACAGCACATAACCAAAATAATTTATAATCATATTTAAATAACAAAAGGGATATTTGACAGTACATTTAAGAGTGTCATTACATTTTTAAAACAAAATTGACTTGGGAAGGTAATATTTTTTGACCCAATCTCTCAAACAATAATTAATACATAATATAAAAGTATGTTAAAAATAAAAAACTAATGATAGATAACTAAAAATAAATCATTAATTGAGTAATTCTGTGAATGAAAAGGTAGTGTTACAAATGTTAGTTTAAATATATTGTAGTACATCAACTAGATTTGGAGTCTCTAAACTTGACAGTCATAAATTATAGGACAATTAGTTCACAAATGCGTGTGCTTTATCTTGTCTTACTGAAATTCATCATGTTAGCTCACAACAGTTTTCAAACCACATGCATGCCAATGTTTGTGAACCTTTATTTGTCTTATTATTAAACTAATTTCTGCATATTCAGTATGGGTTATAACAGTTGCTTATATAGTTGATCCTTTTATTGCGTTCTTTTGCTTGCACATACAAAAGTAAAAATGCTCCAAATTTATATATAGATTTTTAATAGTCCTTCTAAGCAGGGTAACCACACAGACCTTAAGGTTTTTATGAAAATGCTCAAAACATTTCAAATCACCTGCTCCAGCCACTGTAAAATTCATGCTCACTGTCACATCTTTAAATAGGCAGTTTGAGGCAAATGTCTTTTCCTATTTCTCCCAGGAAAGAGAAGGACAAAGAATCGGACATTTATTATTCTAACTTACAAAAAGAAAAAATGTGCAAATACATACCAGTTTTTGGTCTACATTTAAAATGCCTACCAACCACAAAGTTCTTCCACACTCCACTTCTCTGGCACAATCCAAATCCTGGTCAAAGTTTCAGCTTCAAATGTTTTTAGTTTATATATTCTAACTAGTAAAATTTGAGGGTTACAAACTTCCAGTTGTATGAAGCTGTGTGAGTTATGCCAGTTGGACCACATGGAATAGAAGGAATGCCCATATGATTTAAGTCAACTTCCAGAATCCTGAGAAAAAATAAATTATGATTGGCATAAGCCATTAAATAAAGGAGTATTTAGTTATATAGCAGTATTAACCAATAAAGCCTTTTTAGTTCTCCAAGAGCTACTTAAACTTTATAATAAATGTACTCTGTTAAATACCTGTTGTGTGGTATCTTTCCTGCCTGAACATTGACAGATCCAAACATAAATATTGAAACCAGTGAAATAATTTGTTTGAAATGAGATATGTTTTGCCATATTTTCCACATGCTCAGTTGGTTGATATATTTTATAAATAACCTAATTCCAAGCAATCAAAAAATACTGTAACAAGAATTTGAATGTCAGAAAAATTTGAAGAATTCATTAAACAAGATAATGATGTGATGTAATGGGTACTTTTAAAGACAAAACAAATTTTACTAAGAGAAGTGCTTAATATTTAATGACACAACTACTAGCTGTCTTTATTTTTATTGTACAGGTCACTGATAATATTCAATAAAATCTGATTCTAGGAGTTGGCTCAAATCATCTGGGCAGTCCTTCTATGCCAAGTGCTCTGACTGAAATAACTCACACAGCTTCATACAATGAGGAGCTCTGCTGGGGCAGGAAAATCCTAAATGGCTCACGTACATGTCTGGAAACTCAGGGCAGCTGAAATATCAGGGCCTACCTTGACTTCTCTCAAAGTGGCATGGTTGGATGTCTTATCTGGTGGCAAAAAACTCCAAGAGACCAATTATGAAGTTGCCAGGCCTTTCTATTCCATGCTATGGTGCAAACAAGTTGTTGCAATGCTGACTCAGACTCAAGCAAAGGTGAGTAAACTCCACTTACAGGGAGCAGTTGTAAAAAGGTACAAGGACAGGAAAATAGTTGACAATTGTCCTTGAGGACAAGGTGTAAAACTGAATACTAGGTGCACGGAGGCAGCTACTGCAAGAGGCTCTGGTAGAACAAAGAAAAGAGATTGGGATCATTAAAACTTAAAAGGTTGGAGAAGCCACAGGAGACTAGCAGGAACTATAAGAAGAAACTACTCAGATGGTGCTTTGCTGTTTTCTCAAAGCTCAGGAGAGGGACCCCCTGAAATGCCACCAGACATGTTAAGTGTTACCATGTTAATGCTGTATTTATCTCATGTATTTATTTTTTTATTTTTGCTATTATGAGCCAGGTTATTTATTTATTTTTAAAAATAAGTTGGTTTAATTCCAGGCAGTATAGAATTCGGGTTAGAACAAAGACTGCGGAGCACACTTTGGCCCGATTGTAGCTGGGTTCCCTCTGACCTCACAGCTAAGGTTGAAATGGCAAAGACAAATTGAAGAATTAAAGAGATGAGCCTCTGTATTATTATTATTATTATTATTATTATTATTATTAATTATTCAGAAAGAATTAGGCCTATTCTCTCTCCAGAACTTTCCTCTCCTTCTAGCACCCCCTACTGGTAAGCTTAACAAAGAGCCAGCTGGCTGTGCTAAAGCGGTTGGTGGCCTCTCCGCCTCTACATTAACAAAGCCCAGTGTGGCCTTGGGTTTAAATCTGCGCATAATATCCACTCCTGAATGTAAAAAAATAAAGAGCAGAAATGTACAGCCCTGTACATTAGTGGATAAGTAAAGGTAAAATATACCATAAATTAATTTACACCAGGCATTTTAAGGTAATAAAAGACTGCTCCCTGATGTTGACTTTTACGATGTCTCTGATGTTTAGTGATCTTTAACCAAACATCATATTATACAAAGCTACATTATTTTCCCTGTGCTAAAAATTCCTTAATTTCTATTAGTCTTTCAAAGTTCCTCAAGATAATATCAAAATTAAGTTCAATGATCACATTATTTTAATAAATCTATAGACTCCAATGATGGCTACTTATACAGACAATGTATATTTTGGCATTTATGGCCTAATAAGTGTTTTCTGTTTTTATTCGATGTCATTAATTTTATTTATACTACACGTGTAGAGTGAGTCTATATAGAGAGTTAAGTTCTGCAACAAAATTGTAACAAATATTTTATACATACTTTATTTAAAAGCATAATGTGATATGCTCAAATACTTACCACATAAACACACTTTTATAGAGTTTACAATAAATAATTCTTAGTTGCGGACAGAGGACCCAGCTTCCTATTTGTCTTTAGAAGACGACTGAAGCCTCACATTGATTTCAAGACCCCTACCATGGTCAGCCCCTGTTCCCTTTTTCAGTCTTCGGCTACCTAATATTACAAACGGAGAGTTCTGTTGAAGGTTAATAGATTTTAGGAAATGGCTTTTATGTAACAATCTGTAGGTAGATATTAGGATTTTGATGCTTTTAAGAAATCTAACTTTTGTACCTCTTGTGAAAATTAGGGTAAGAATGAGTTTGGCATGTGAAAGACTTTCAAAGGTAGACCTTTCAGTTGAGAAATGGGAATAGAAAAATACAAGTTCATACTGCAAACCTGAGCCTCCTGTCCTGCAGTATTCTTCATGCAGACTGAATTGCTTATAGAGCCAGTAAGCTTTTTTCTAATGTCATTCTGACTAAGTGGACGGCTGGCTGGCATGGTGGTAATTACATGATGTCAGTATTCTGTGCACTAGGCAGTCAGAGGTTTTCGTTTTATACATCATTCACGAAGGGCAGCAAGAATTCCACAGTCGTCCATTCACATTTCAATTATCTTAAACTCTAGGAGTTGGTTTGAAGTTTAAAAGAATCAAAGATCTTCTTGTCAGTCATTATGACAAGCATCCGTATAATTTTAAACCAGAAGGGGTGCCACCCACTTGGAGCAAGGTATAGCAAGTTTTCTTGTAAGAACCATAGATAGAGGAGTGAAAATACTGTCACAGTACCTCTGATTTTCATGAAGAGATGGTTTTCTGTTTTATTGTTCTATGTAAAGCACTGTGCAATAAATGATGCTTTCACAAATGTTATCTCTGATGTGCCGAACACATAAATGGGAAAGAGGTGCAACTTACTTTTCATTGACACATTTACAAAGGAAATCACAGCATATACTCAGAAAAGAATTATTCTGGTACCTTGTAGCAATCATTGGGAATGCTGCACTCATTTATTTATAAAAATCCCTCTATTAGCTTATTTTTTGATTTTGTGTAGCAATGGAGAAATTATAAAGTAGGCTAAGTTCTTTCCTTTATTCAGAAGTACCCCTGCCCCTAGCTCCATGTATAATATTTAATTTAAAATATTATTTTCTGGTTCTGATTCTTTATTTTCACCATCTGAAAATCCTAAAAACTGAGGTATGGGATCATTCTCTAGAAGTTCTCTTTTTATTACTCATAAAATTCAGTATGCTTTTGTGCAACATTAATAATGCATGGCTATCTGCTTATGTTTGAATTATTCAAGAGGCAGAGAAAGATTATATATATACATACATATATATATATTCACTACCCCGTGTGTGAGTGTGTGTGTGTGTGTGTGTGTGTGTGTGTGTGCAGGGTAGTGAATGAATTTTTGTGAAGTATTTGAAAGTATTCTAAATCTTTTCAAACCTTTAAGATTAAAAAAAAAAAACTTCTCAGTGTTATCCTTAAAATTATCTGTACGTGTGATATGAAAAAAGCAGGGAGGCTCCATGGCAGTGGGAAGATGGACCGGAGTAAGGTCAAAGGGAACGCGCTCTGAGCCAGAGTGCGTGGTTTGCACTCTGGCTCCGTCACACGTGGGCATTGCCTCCTGAGGGATTTGACCTCCCTGTCAATTTCCTGTCTGAATGAGAAAGACAATAATAACTTTTAACCCATAGAGTTTTATAACATTTAATGATTACTGTATTTAGAGTCTATTGATAGACTTGAAATTATTTTCAGTAACTGGTACATATTAACTACTACATATTAAGCTCCCAAGGACAAGGGATAGGTTAGTTTTGTTTGATGCTGATTTCTATTACCTAAAAAAGTGCCTGATATATATTTGTGCCAGATTTATCATTTGAATCCTAATTAATTCCTTGCTGTTCTGAAACTATATTTTCATGGTTACTTTGCTTGATGGCAGCTAGGTGGGTTTAACCATGGAATGGCACTGTTGGAAGATGAGTAAGGAAGAAGGGGTGAAGCCAGATATTCTCCTATCTTTAGATCACTTCAAGTTGATTTTCCTGCAGTGGGTGCCTCTCTCCTGTATTACCAGTTCCTCATTCAGCTCCTTCCAGGAAACACTCTTGCGGTTGCACATGTCACTGACTTCTTAGTTCTCGTGACACCACTTCATCCCTATGTCTCTTCTTATCCTACCCTGGGTGATAACTTGTCCTCATTGTTGTTCTTTAAGTCCCATCACCACTTTCTATTTGTTTTCTTAAATCTCTCTCTCTCTCTCTCTGTAAACTTAGTTTTGAATGAAATACCTAGAATGTTTCTTGTTTCCTTGTAGGGCACTTGTTGACATATTCCTCAATTAGTTAGTGTTGCCCCAATGAGTAAATAAAGAAAACAGCACATATATTACCACATGAGGTATCTAGTTCCTGAGACTGTGATGCCATGACTCAGTGAGGAGTAGGTTGCACACCTGTGTCTGCAGACTGAAATGAGTGAAAGGGATGATATGATTGCTCCCTCCAGACCACAACTGTTATGGTGTAAGTATTGCATGTTTGCATGATACTTTGAGATTTATTTGAATCTATCAGCTCTTACAAAAAAAGGGGGAGGGGGAGGGAAAAGGAACGGAAGGAGAAGAAGGAAGGAGAGGAGCGAGAGAAACTGTGAACCATGTTTCAAGAATAGTGGCCACAATAATATCCATCACCAGCACATCAATCCAAGTGGAGAAGACACACATAATAAGGCTGACATAGGTCACTGTGAGCTACATTTATTGATTTTTAAAATGTATTTTATTCTCTATTTAAAAAAACTATCTATATATCTTATTAAACAAGGAAATCAGAAAGTGAAGGGTATCTGCCACCATGACCTTTCTATATTTCCTGTCTTTTCCATGTTATTGCCATGGCATTTCTCATTCTTCAGCCTCATTCTTTACTCTCATTCAGTTCATTTTCCACATTTTTATTTTGGTTTATATTTAGAAACTTTTCAATTCTATTTTATCATTTTAACATTGATTTGTGGTATAGATTTTAAAAATGTATTAGTTATTTCCAACAAGTAATTATAGCAGAGTGATATCAAATATGTTCAAATTGAAAAAATAATATTCCTTAGATGAAAAATTTCATTAATATAAAATGAACATTTATATGACTATAGTTTTCCCTTTGGACATACAAGCTAGTAGTAATTTATTACTTAGAAGATTTTACATTGCTTTAATTTTAAAATATTGGATTTGAACATGATGGTTTAAAACACAATGGTGAGAATCCACTCCAGGAATGAGGGCATAAAGATCTTCATATACTTGCTCTCCAGAAAAACAACCATAATTGGCAAAAATATTTTCCAAAAAAATACACACACATTTAACATGTCTGGATTTTGTCTTAAGGACACACAACAAAAACCCATTTATTTGAGAAAACATTGTATCTGCATAAACCTGTGAGTCTGTGGACTTTGATCCACAATACACTACCTCTTCCCTCTTCCTCCAAAGCAGGGTTTTGGAAGAGCCACTCCCAGTAGGTGTGTTCAAAAGTTGGGCCTGCCCCACTCCCAACTCCCTCCAATTCCCCCAGCTCTGTATCGGAGAGCCTGTATTCCAGGTGAGAATGTGGCAGCCATCTTCCTCCACCAGTCATCCTTCCTCTACTCATCCCCTACATTTAAATTTTTAAAAATACTTTTGTATTTTTCCACTACCATTTAATCCTCTTATACACATATCCTACTTTTAAGATAGAGGCTCTATACCAGGCACAGCAGACCATCCAATCAAAATCCATCTGTCTCTGTAGAAATTTACAAGCTGCTTCTAAAATTTATATGAAAATCTTAGGTACCCAGAATATAGAAAACAATCTTAAAAAATAATTACAGAGTTGGTGGATTCACATTCCCTGGTGTCAAAATTACTACAAAGATATAGTAACCTAACACCATGATACCAGCATAAGGCTAGGCATATAGATACCTGGAATAGATTTGAGAGTCTAGAAATAAATAGTCACTTTTATGGTCAATTGATTTTTTTAGTAAATGTAAAAGACATTTTCTTTCTCATTTTTTATATCATGCAAAGATAGTCAAATATTTAAAGCAAAATCAATAACTGTATTTTAGGGCTTGTAGCACAGGTGGAAATAAAATGTTTGATGACAATAGCACAAAGGATGTGAAGGGAGTATGTAAGTATAACTATTGTTAGGTTAAGACATTATTTGTAAAGTCTAAAAAGTGCAACTATGCTGAAAAAAAAAAAAAAAACAGTGGCAGTTTCTTATAAACATGCACTTGCCAAATGCTCAGTTGATTTTTAACAAGGTTGCCAAGGCACGTCTGTGAGGCAAAGAGTAGTTCCTTAAATAGGTGGAGCTGGGACAAGTCAGTGTCCACAAACATATAAGAAAAAATCAAGTTTTACCCTTTTTTTACATAATGTACAAAATTAACTCAAAGTACCTCAAAGACCTAAATATAAAATGCAAAAGTATAAACAAAAACCAAGCACATCAAATGCTGCTCAATATAATTATCAATGAAATGCCGAGCAAATTTACCGTGAGATACCACTTTGAAGCCACTTGAATGATTACGATAAAAACAATGGCTAACAAAGTATTTCAAATGCTCTGTATAAGTTCCAACCCTCGTACACTGCTGTGATGAAGCTGCGTAAATGGTGCACTAATTTAAAAGAGTCTGTCATTTCCTTAAGATTTTAAACACTGAGCTGCTATGTGATCCAACAATTTCACTCATTGGTGTGTGCCCAAGAGAAATAAAAAATACACATCCACACAAAAGCTTGTACACGGATGTTCACAGCAGCACCATTCATTACAGGCAAAAAGTGGTTTCGCCCCAATGCATACCAACCTATGAATGTAGAAATAAAATGCGGTATACACATGTAAAGCAATGTTCTTGGCCATTAAAAAGAATGATGTGCTGATACATTCTACTACTTGGATAAACCTTGAAAACATTAAGCTAAATGAAAAAAGCTAGTCACAAATGACTATATATTGTATGATTACATTTATATGAATTGCCCAGAATAACAAATTTATAGAGACAGAAAATGAATTGGTGGTTGTCTGGGACCAGAGGGATTGGGGGAAGTAGGACATTCTTGTAATATGCATTGAGCCTCTTTGTGAGGCAGGAAAATTGTTTTAAAATTGGTCATTATATTGGTTGAATACATATGTGAATATACTAAAAACAATTGAGTTATAAATTTTGAATGGATGAATATATGTGAATTATATCTCATTCATATGTCCTATTAAAAACTACAATTTTTATATTTGCAACATAATGAACTTATTAAGTGTTGAGGGTTATTGTGTGTGTGTGGTCAAGAAAACATTTATGTTGAAAAATACTATTCTCTAGATTAAGTAAAGATTGATATTATTGAGAATAAACCATTTGTAATGCTATTTGGGGGTTAATATTATTGTAGAAATAGTCATTTTGCTACAGTAATACAGTAGAGAATGAATATGTAAATTATCTAAATATAAATTAAATGCTAACTCATAATTTTGAAGACTATTCTCTTTGCTTCTGTCTTCCAGTATTACTACCAAGATGCCCAATGCCATTTCACCTCTTCTTTTATAGGTAATGTTATTTTTTAATTAGTTGTTAGTTTTTAGTTAGCTTCTCTCTGGAGGATGTGGCAAAAGTAGGTTTTCAGTTGTGAGTACACAAAAAACATAGTTAATTCTTGTGCTGCTATGTATTATTTATTGTAGTATTTTCCATATGAACATGTAAACCTAGTTTTGCCCCACCTTGTATTTCTGTTTATTTTTGGTGCTCCAATAATTTGTTGTCATTCATTGTTATGAATCTGTATTTATCTTGCTGGCTGTGTACTTACACCATTAAAATTATTCATGTATAATCTTGGGCATTTTTATTGTATTATTCATATGAGATTTCTTATTTCTTCCCCTATTCTGTTTTCTATCTTGTATCATGAGCAGACATTGCTCCTATGGATTTTTTTTCTCCCATGTTGTATCTCTTTGCTTTTTAGTACCACATTTTTGGGGAAATTCATCAGCTTTATCCTCCACTCTTTCTAATCACTTTCTATTTCTATTATGTACATGTATACATTACACATTTTATATTATTATTGTGTTTGTATAAGTAAATATATATTATAGGTCTGTTCTTACTTCAGTATTAGCATTTTTATATGATACCAAACTACAGATTTGGGGGGGTTTGGACACTGTAATGTCTGCCTTTTCTCTTTCTTGTTTTTTTTTAAATATCTTTCTCTTCCATTAGGCTTCATGTCTACTATTCTTTCACTCTTCATTTCTGTGTGTAATTTAAAATAGTATTAAACTATGTGTTGGCTTGTGATGTTCATAATTGGGTCAATAAGTCCAGCAGGCACTTTTCATTGTGGGTTCCTCAAATTTTATTATGGATAGTTTTTTTTTTTGTTTGTTTGTTTGCTTATTTCAGTTAGTTCTCTAAAGGGATATGCGCTGAGCTTCTGCTTAGAGGCTCTGAGTCTGGTTGTCAGAATTCTGGGACCCTATAAAAAGAAGATGGATTGGGGTTATCAGAATGCAGAATTTCTTTTGATTCTCTTATTTTTATTTCTTTTTTCCTTAGGCATGTAAACATCTCCAGAGAGTAAAAAACAATCCATCCTTATTCGACTGTCTGTCTTCTCCAGAGTTACAGGTGAGCCAGTCGCATGCTATGTGTAGTTGAGAAGGAGATCTAGATATTAACAGCCTCTCACACATTTTTCAGCTACTGTGTCTTTTGAGTCCCCCTCTGCATCCCTGGCTTCTGAAGGATATGGTGCCTCCATAGCCAAGAAATTCCTGAATTATTGCCAAGCAAGTTATTTTCCTAATTGGCTTTTACTTTCTATTCCCCAACTCTTTGAAGTATTAGGTTTCAGATATTCATAGTCCCTCTATCGATTTTTAATTGTCCATCAACTTATGCTTTCCAACATATTTTAGTAGCCATTTTTAATTGATTTAGGAATATATTGTTCAATGTGTTAATTATCTTTAAAAAGATAAAAATGGAAAGGTATAGATAAATAGATTGATAGATAATGAGAAAAAGAGATATAGGTGTGGATATAGAAAAACCCTCAGAAACCTCTGCTGTCACAGCTTATATTAAAAATAATAAATCAATCAATAAAATAGTTATGTGGTAACAAGTAATAATGATGTTTTTAGAATGAAAGGACTGAATAGTAATAGGAATTGCTGGGGTTTGGAAGACAATTAAGTTAAGCATATTTTCTATGTCCATATTTATTTATTTTATAATATTAACCATGTGTCTATAGGAATACTTTGCATTTATTGAGTTTATTTAGATCTTTTGTATATTTCATGTGAGTAAGCCGCTTTTTCTAATCATCTCTAGTTCATCGAAGGACTTTTACAACTTCCAGGTATTATTCAGAAGAACTAATATTTACATGGATTTTTCAAATATATACTTAGTATTTTTTTTACTTTTTGCTTGCTCTTTCTAACTTCTTTTTTTTTATTGTTGTTCAAGTACAGTCCTTTCCATTTCATCCCACCATGCTCCCCTCCCCACCTCTCACCCTTGAACCTACTCCCTTTGGCTTTGTCCATGTGTCCTTTATACTTGTTCCTTGATGGCCCTTCCCCTATTTTCCCCCATTATCTCTCTGGTTACTGTCAATTTGTTCTTTATTTCAATGTCTCTGGTTGTATTTTGCTTGCTTGTTTGTTTTATTGATTAAATTCCACTTATAGGTGAAATCGTATGGTATTTCTCTTTCACCATCTGACTTATTTCACTTAGCATAATGCTCTCCAGTTCCATCCATGCTTTCACAAAAGGTAGGAGCTCCTTCTTTCTTTCTGCTGCATAGTATTCCATTGTGTAAATGTACCATAGGTTTTTGATCTACTCATTTACTGATGGGCACTAGCAACTAAATTCCCCAAAAAGTCAGTAGTCAACTTCCTTTTCAAAAATGTACAATCAATCATTTACTGCTTAAAAAAATCACTTTCTAACCCCTAAAATGTGCATAATAAAATCTATTTTTTCAGTGAATATTAGTTTTGTGTTTTTTGACTGACAATAATATTTAAAACAATGTAACTCTTCTGATACATTTCTTATTATACTTTGAACAGTACTGTGCACTGTGTTTAAAGAAATAGTCTTGTTCTCAAAATATTCAAGATCTTTCCTTAAACTGTACTTTGGCACATAATTTTCTCCTGTGTTCCAGAACTGTGTTGTCTTCCATTCCCAGATGCCAAATATCTAATTATAAAAACATTGACAATGATAATGCTTTCCCTCCACTGTTCCCTACTTTGCAAAATCTTTACCTTCTCCAGGGAAAGCTAGCCATTTCTGCCTGTGTTATCATATAATTATATCAATTTATCTATCTTATCTTGTACAAGAATATTTTGTAGTTGTTTGTGTAGATGTCTGCTCAGTTAAATAACTGTTGACCTCACACCAGCAGTAATTATTTTTTTCCTTAGGGATTAGCTATTTCTCATGCACATAAATCTTCAATAAATGATTTGTGAATATTCATTGTAGGGTTTTTTTGGTTAAGATTTTTTTTCTTTTTACACTATAAATATCTCAAAATTTTATTTTTTAGTTGTCCCTTTGATTTTTTTTGTTTTTTATTATATTTTTCCTATTACCATTCAGTCCCCTTATGCCTCTCCCCACTAAAATTCTGATAGTAGTTTTTTTAAATTTTGTCAGCAAAATGAAATGTAATAGCCAGTGTGTCTTATTTTGTTTTTCTGAAACATGTTCGGTGGGTATGGAGTGCAGAGAGGGATAATGGGGGGAAATATGGGAAGTGTTGTCAAGGAACATGTATAAAGGATACATGGACAAAGCCAAAGAGGATAGAGTAGAGGGTGGGAGGCAGGGATGCATAGGATAGGGAAGTAGTGGGGAAAAAATGGAGACAACTGTATGTGAACAACAATAAAAAAAGAGTCTTGAATATTATATAAAATTTCACTTTAAAATGACTTCCATAAATACTTTTTCTGTCTTGTGTAAGTTATATTTTAAATTATTTAATATACAAACTGGTGGGCAATGTATATGAAAGAAAATACAAATGCCACCAAAATCATATATGGAGTTAATTTCAAGCTAGTACCTGTGTGTATCCTGCAATTTAATTAGCTTTCTGCATACACACATATAGAGTGAATCACTCTCAGATTTAAACAGCAATAACATAGTAAATGTAAAAATATCTTTTACTTAAGCATTGAGGATAAACTCAGCAATTAGAATGTTCATTTCATGAAACACTGACAAAGATAATGATTAAGTTTCCATGAGATGGGGCAAATTATTTAATGTGTGCTGATTTTGAACATGTAGACATTCATTAAGTGTCCCACGCGTTCTGAGCTGATACATTTTATATTATCCCTCATTAGACAACAGCTATATGAAACTTTTCTGATTTTATGTTCAATGCTATTGATAAAAATAAACAATTTTTAGCTTCAAACCTTATGAGGTTTGAATTTACAGAATTTGGAGAAATAAGGAAGGGTCTTCTTATACTAAAAAGGTAAATACCTTGTTTTTTAAGCAAGAAAATCGGATGTAATATATTTGAAGTACACGTTGAAACTCAAATTTGAGTGTCTTTTAAAATCATGCACAAAATACAATAGTAAATTGAATGCAGTGATGTATCATCAATAAAGTACTTTTACTCTATTTTTTGTTTTGTTTTTGAAATAGCATATTGTTATAACTGTCAAACAATGTTTATGTCTATCTGTCTTCAAGCTCCTTCTTCTCCACTATAAATCCCTGACCATTGTGCAATGCTCTCACTAATGAAAAGCTCTGTTTGCAACCAAACTAGTTGTTCCAGTGTTCCTGAAAACAGATGTGGTCAGAATATACCAGTCATTACCACAGTCATTTCTGGATATTTGATGGAAAATTGAACAAGAGCCACACTTAAAAAAAATCAATTCTATTAAATGATTCCTGAATCACATAGGTTTTGCAGGATTGGTTACTTTGCCTTATTTCTCAACAGAATGTTTTCCTTCCTTCCTTTTTCTCTTTTGTTTTAGAATGATTCTTTCTGGAAATATGACCTCATGCCTAGTGTCACCATATAATTATGAACATCTAACCAGAGAAACAAGTGTTTCTTGGAGTATCGCACTGAGATTGTTTTTCTGCCCTTCTTTTCATTACTATGATATCAACTCCTAGAGCAACTATCGTCACCAGAGGGGCTGGGAACTAGGACAGGACCTTAGTGACACTCTGTATCGTCTCTTTGACTTGCTTAAGTTTTTGCAGAGATAATATAAGACAATTCTCAATGAAAACATTTTTTTGTATTTTCTGTAAATATTTTATGAAAAAAGCTTATGTGTTTTAAAGTAATTAGGTAAAAGGAAATAAACTTAGATGTTCAATCAGTTTATATGAATATAAGAAAGTAGTAATTTCCCAGATTTCCAGTAATTATTTTTCATTTGGCCTTTGAAAGAGAGTGTTTATAAACAATGATTATACAAACATCATGTTGTCATTTTATCTAACTTTATTTTTAAGATGAACAAGGCAATTTGTTTATTGAAATAAGAAATTAACATGTAACTATCTAGTGCAATGCTACCAGACTGTGCTCTCCTGAAAACCCAGTACTCCTAAATGAGTTGCTCTAAAAGAAAATATATATGTATCCTATAAATAAAAGATAACTTATTAAAGCTTTGCCTTGTATTCTCATCTTTAAATTCACGAATAATGTTAACTTATTTAAAATTCAAAAAAAGTAAGAAAAACTGTTTAGTTTCTTTAATCCATCATTTTTCAGAGATATTAGATAATTCAATTTTTTTCAAGGCACACTAATTATATTCCTAATATTCCAAATTTAGCATTTAATAAAATACTGTTCTATATCATGTCTTGGCAACCTTTTTCAGTACAAGGCATTTTAGCAAATTTTTTTGGCTTTACAAGCCAGACGGTCTCTATCATCTCCATCACAGCTACTGAACTCTGCTGCTGTAATGTGAAAGCAGCCATAGACAATCAGAAACAAATGCGTGCAGATGTGTTACAACAGAACTTGATTGACAATATCCTGAGGAGTGCTGGATTTGCTCATTTATTGGCTGACTCCTGATATATATCTCCTATTCTCCAACTACGGTTTATAAGGCCTGTGATACGGGAATTGCTTCATTGGTGAAAATAAGGGAGAACTAGTAAGTCAAGATCATCTCAATTTCACTTACAGCTACTCAGTCTTATTAATAGCTGTTACTTTTCAGAACTCATTGATTAAATTAAATCTACTCTGATAATTTATAGAGGCTTTCCTCATCTATAAAATGTAATGTGAATTATATCAGTCTAAGAAGTTGTTACTAAGTATCTGCAAAATGATAAGTTATCTCATATCCTGTAAGTTCTTGGCCAAATTTATAGTACTACCTTTTCTGTATTTTACAAATCTACATAATACTTTCACAGAATTAGTCTGCTTCAAAAACATAATTTTAAAAACAAGAACATTTAATATTTTTGTTTAGAGATTTTCTTTTCTTTTTCTTTATCAAGAAAACGTTTAAAATAAACTTCCCCTGGGGTTGTTATCTAGTTTTGTTATATTTCTGTATAATAACATCACTTTTCTCTAATGAAATGTACAACTATGGGAACTGCTGAGATGACCATTTTCCTGTTCGTTGCCAGAATGTGGTGATAAACATGCACCTTTCGTAAGCAATTAATATGACTTTCTAGAAGACATTTAAACTCTAAATACATATGTTTACTCCTAACCAAACCTTCCTTTATTCTTTTAATGTGGCATCCACTTTTAGGAGTAAACCTGTCTGTACATAAACACACATAGGACAAAAGCTAGCAAAGAAGTTCCATACGCTCAAAGACTTACTGATGCGTTCAAACACCCCTCACATTTGACGGTACTCTGAGTGCTCTTTTGTTAAAAAAATGTAAAGGGCAAAAGCCAGATTTTAATTGAAATGGACTAGTAAATCTCTTTACTCTTAATGATTCTTTTATGAAGAGGTTAGCCCAAGAATTTTCTTTTTATATGATATATATATGGGGCTCAGTATATGTGCTCTTGAGTTGGTCTCAGATCCATGACCATCTACTGAAGAGAATGTGATTTTTACAGAAGAAAATTGTGGTTGTGATTTAAATACTAACTATGCTACACGAAAGCTTTGGTTCTCATGCCCTCCTTTTGCATCTACAAAATGAAGGCAGCAGTGTCCTGATTGTATGCTTGTGTTTAGAATTGCACGAGAGAAAGAACTCTTAAAGAGCCTCGAGAAGAAGTTTTCAAACTTAGCACCACACTGGAAAAACTTGGAGAAACTTTAAAAACCTAATGTCCAGGAACACTGGAACGGGGTCCTGGCATCAGCAGTTTAAATACCCTCCCGGATAACGCTGACACAGAGCCAGCTTCCAGGATTATAGGCCTGAAGCAAGGGTTCTCAAACGTTGATCGAATTGATCAACTGCAGTTCTAGTTAAAATCCAGGCCCTGAAAAGTTCTGGGAGGTCCTCAGGTTCTGCACTTTAAAAAAGAGGAGGCTGGTGCTTTTATTCACTTACAAGGGCTTGACATATATTAAGTTTTCTCCTACTGTTCATAGGGAAGATTTGAAAAACAAACAAAATTGAAAACAAGTTTATTTTCTTTTAATTCACCAAAATTTTGTATATCCTACATTCAGCAAATTAATTTTTATCTTAAGGCACAGCCTTTATTATTATTATTATCACAATTTATAACATTTGAGTGTTTTATTTCTGAGAAAGTAATAATCACTCATTTTTCTTTGAGGTAAAACTAAAACCTAAAAATCAGCATTTTGGTTTTTATTTTTATTTATGCAGAAAACTATTATAACTGGGAGAATGCATGAAATTGCATTTTTACGTATAGATGGAAAGTACCTAAAATTATATATATTATAGTTCAAATTTGAATATTTTAAATTAAAAATAGCCTCATATTTTACATGCTTTGTTATCAAAACAATATTCTAAGATTCACACACAAACACACATGCTATAATGTGCTTAAAAACAGAATTATATTAGCATAAATATTAGAGTTTTTCCAAATGGGTGCTTCTGAAGAATTGTAGCCATTACATTTTAGAACTCTTTTGTCTTTTCCAAATAAGCTAGTGATATTAATGAGATTTTCTGTTTTTGCCTCAAGAGTTCCTTAAAATTGTTACTGCGCTTCCGAAAGATTACCTCATATTGTACCTATATTTTATTTTATATACTATTCCTCTTTCAAAAGAAAATGTTTTTAATGATTAATTTTTATGGTGAATTCATAGGAAAAATAAAAAGTGAAACTGACTCCTTAAAGATATATAATAGATGTTTCTAACTTTCTCTTCTTAAATGTATTTTAAAATAATTATTTGAAGGGCTATATTTGCTCAGTAATTTTTTTAATCATCATTTATTGCAGAAGGACTGGAACACATAGGTTATCATTGCCACTTAGTATAATTACAAAATATAGGGGCGTTGTTTGGAGGGGTATGAGGAGGACGGACAACAAGAGAAGGAGCAGAGCACACGTGATTCCCAGGTTCCTTTGCGTTCACAGACAGCTGTGCCCAGTGAGCCATGCTGGATGGATAGCACTCATAATGGCTGAATGATTTATGCCTCCTAAGATTTTGAGTCAGGGATCTTCTCTGCAAAGTCATAAAAATGCAGTTTGCTCCTGGTTGAAGACAAGCCCCGGCACAAAGTAAGAACCTCCCAAGTTCAGCACTCATACAAACCTCTTCCTACTGGCTCAGTCTGGGAGGGCCGGCTCACTGAGGAGTATGTTTACACTCATTCTGCTAATTAACCATCACATGATTTTTTTAAAGATTTTATTTATTTATCTTTAGAGAAAGGAAAAGGGAGGGAGAAAGAGAGGGAGAGAAACATCTATGTGTGGTTGCCTCTGGTGTGCCCCCTACTGGAGAACTGGCCCTCAACCCAGGCATATACCCCTGACTGGGAATTGGACTGACAGCCCTTTGGTTCCGCAGGCTGGTGCTCAGTTCACTGAGCCACACCAGCCAAGGCTGATTTTGTTAAAGAGCACCTATGAGAAAGTTTTGTTTATAACAGAGTTCCAAAAATACATTAAAGTACAAATCTAAAGCACATGATTAGTTAAAAACTATTAATTGACTCTTCTAGTTGGCCAGGAAATCTTCATACTAAACAAATACAGTATTGATTTAGATACAATATTTCAAAATATTTCTCAAGCTTATAATAATTGAAATATTCGGTGGTACATTATTGTATGTGCCAATCAATAATGATCCATGGTCATTATAATGTCCAATGTTACAATGAAATATAAAACAAACAATAAAATGACCCAGGTTCTGCAGTAGATCATCTCTGACACATATTGGAAACACGCACACTTTAACTTTTATTACTGATTATCAATAAATATGTAAAGGTATTATCAATAAATAAAGTGGCATATCACTTGAAAGTTATAAGATTACAAACAAAAAATAATTCATGTAAATATCAAAACGAGAAGCAAATTATTTAGTGGCAACAGAAAGAAACTAAGAGAAAAATGATAGAAGCAACAATATATAGACCACCTGAGCTTGAGTGTGCTTTATTTATTATGTCTACGATTTTCTGTAAATCGCTTAAAACTTTTTTAAAGCAAGAAGGAAACCACACATACAAACACACACACATGAAGGCCATGGACCTAAATTACTGATTTATGGTGGAGCCGCAATGTATGAACATTGCTGAAATACTTTTGTTTCACCAGGAAATTTGGGAAGAAGTCACACACACAAAGACACACGCGTTTAAATATGCATCATACCTAAACACTTCCACAGATTATCTATTTATGCAAATAGTAAAATATGTATTTTATTATATTGTAATATGTATTTTATAGGATATCCTCAGAGTAACTGAGGCGCATCTCTGTTCACTGAACATCCCAATTTTAGATTAATCATTTAAAACAAAATTGGATAAGAATTGCTTAGATATAGAAATCATTACTTAGTAAATAAATGTTATACACCAATCAAATGCAAGACAATGTTAAAAAATCCCTGGTCAAACCAAATTTAAATTTCTAAAGCAATGCATTTTTGCCTGCAGCAAGAAGCATCTCAAAATGAATGTGAAAACACCTAAGGTGACAACGCAAGAGGCACAGAGAGAAAAGACTGGAAAACATCCAGTTGAATGATTCCGGTGTAATTTCTTAAAAGTTGGAATTTGACATAACCTTTAAATGATAGAGAATTTATAGGTGGAGGTTTGTGGAGAATGGACTGTTTTTATGGGGCTGTACTGTGCGTAGTTGCATTATCCTCTTGGGTTTCACTTGGACAGCTCAAGGTATCTTTCATAAAAAGATAACCAAAGAAGACTACTTGCTGCCTTAACTATTTGCTCAACCTGCTCATTTCTTACGAAGCATTAAGATATTGTCTTTTTTTTTTTTAATCTAGTAGTCTCTCTGTTTTAACATTCATAAAGTTTCTCCTATTTTTGTGATTCTGGTAACAACAATATTAATATTTGGAGAACTTATCACACGGAATGTGTTTTCTCTGTTAATGTTTTTGGCACCTTAAGATTAGATGATGTTAGAAGAAAATTATCTATATGTATATATTCAATCTATATGCTCAATTTTATAAAAAAGTACATATTTAGGATGGATAAAAGGAAATAGTAACAACGATAATATCCAGATAGAACATAATGAAAATAAATGATATCTCTTTTATCACTACATAGCATTTCTTAGAACAAGTTTAGTAGTATTGCATTTGTAGACATTGGAAAAGACATCCTTATCAAACAAAGTCACATGTAAAACCTGTATCTAATCACAGTTCAGGGAAATAACAGTATTAACTAGTTACTCTTCTAAGATTTAAGGAGTGGCATGCCTAATTGATTTTACATTAGCAATGGCCTGAATCACTTTTTAAAACAAAGTTATTTCTAATCATTGAAACTGTGACTTGATTTTGAATTAAAGTTTAAAAGACCAAATCAAGTTACACTAAACGCAACATGCATTCTCTCAGAGATCTAAAGGGATAGGTCTCTTCATGCCCATAATCGTTTTTAGTACAACATCAGTATGGCTCATGAAGTCAGTATTTTTGAAGGGGAAAAGGTATTTACCTCTAAATAGCACCAGTATGTTAACTATTTGATCACTCTGTTTCTAAAACTACCATTACTGCATACTTGCGAGTCAGACTAAAGCGGTGTTGGTATGCATCAGGCATATGCCCCTTCACTACTAAATAATTTCATTCTTCAGCTGCTGAAGTGCTTCTGGCTACTCTACTGCCAGCCTCTAACAATCTGTCCTGCGGTAGAGAGTTTTCACCCAAGGAATGCCAATATTGGAATGTAAATACCTGGCCCTCTCTCTGTAGTGCTGTTTAACCATACAGAACTATTTATTTATAACAGCTAGACTGTGTCTTGGTAAGAAAGTGAAACAAAGTAGAATTTTCGGTAGCTAATGGCAGAAGTAAAACTAGTGCACTTTGGAGAGTTTAACAAGATCGAATACTACAAATAGTGTAGCTCAGCAATTCTTCTCTAATACTATATAGGGAGAGAGCCTGTATGAGTGCTCCAAAACCCACGCACAAGGATATTCATAGAGGCAGCAATCAAAAAATTGAAATGACATGAATGTCTAACAGTAAAACATTGAATGAAGTGTACAAAATGGTACTGTATGAAGATGAATGAGTTACTGCTACATAAAAGGATATATTTCACAAACATATTATATACAAATATAATTTGTATAAATAAACATATTACATAAGTAAACATTATAAACAAACATTATGTAAATGTAATGTGTATGTAATTAATTTATGGTGTTAAAAATCAGGCTCATACTTAACTTTGGGTAGAGAGAGGAACTATTGATTTAGAGGTGCCATATTAGAGGCATCTGGAATTATTGAAATAGTTTTAATTGGTGGATAATTATAGAATTTTTTCATTGTGTGATAATTTATTGAAATGAACACTTCTCATTTGGGCAGTTATATTCATTTGTTACATTATACTTAAAAATTGACTTAAAAAGCTTTTTAAAAAGCTTTAAAGGCCACTTTTTGTTTGCCTAAGATGTAAATTTCATTTTTGTACTTGGTTAAATTTGAAGGTGGCATATTATGTTCAAATCAGTCATGAACTAGTGGCCAGATCAAGCTTTACATTCTTGTAGTTCCATTAAGAATTGGTGTGACTTTGCAAAAGTCATTTAACCTTTATGGGTTTAGTTCCCTCTCTCTACATAATTGAAAACCTGCAGATTTTCAGTTTAACACTCCTGCAGGTGTTTGGTTTACAGGTGGGACATTTCATATTTTGACGTTACAACATCCATGTTACCCTTTTCCCTTAAAAACATACACCGCTTTTTAAGAAACCTGAGCACAATATTCCCTAGATGGAATAAAAGGAGTATGTCTTCAGATTTCAACTGCGAAACGTTTTATGCCACATTATTACATTCTGGCCATGGAGATGTAAGTGCAGGCGTGAGAAGGTGAGATTACTTCTGTGGAGCTACTTTAGTGGAGCAAATTCTTAAGG
This sequence comes from Tonatia bakeri, assembly GCA_004024845.1. NCBI lineage: Eukaryota > Metazoa > Chordata > Mammalia > Chiroptera > Phyllostomidae > Tonatia > Tonatia bakeri. Next base: position 181,294 of record PVIA01000906.1, read on the forward strand.
GAAGAGTCGGCCCTTGTCTCTTTACTTCTTATGCTCGCCTGCATTGCTATGGTTGGGGTTTCAGAAGTTGAAGGAAAGCATTAGGCGATGGGTATAGAAACCACGTGTAATACAGTAATAGAATATAGAGAACTCCATAGAGATGCTTAATTCTGAATTGCTTACATCCAGACTTCTTTTATATAAGAGAAATATTCTAAATAAAGTTTTGATTAATTTAATGCTATTAGGCATGTTCCCTAACACACAAATAAACTTAATTTTTAACAGTGTCCTGACACATATGCTTGTGAGTTATTCTTTGGTAAAATAACACTAATTTTTAACATTAATTATTATGGATAAATACAATACTGAGCAGTAAACATAAAGCATAAAAATGCATAATCACCATCCTTTAATTTGTAACCTCAAAAACTAATTTCTTCAGGCCTGTACTGTTAGCCTTGGAATCTTTCTGCACTATTGCTAAAATGTGCTTGCCCATCCCTCTTCCCTGGAGGCGGAATTAGTTTAGTCTGCAGTCTTGTTGTTGTTATCATACATCACTAGACCTTCTTTCAGAAGAAATATGAAGTCTCTATATTGCTGTTTGTACTTCTAGTTTCCACACCCAGTCAGTATAGTTACAGTGCTTTATGTTTGTTTTAAAGCTGCATCTATTCACATCATTAAATTAACATTGTGATAATGTTTACCTCATTGCTAGTAGAATGTCTAAGAGGAATTTAGTTAATGCCATTTCAGACATTAACTCTGAGATATGTTTATTTTTAACTAAAGTAATGGCTCTTATGTGTCAGGTTTTTAAAAAAAAATTCATTTAATCCATAAAGGCAGTAGATTAAAATGTATTTTTACTAATTGAATTAGAAAACTGAAATTCCTAAAACACCTAAATTAATGGAAATAGTGATAACTACTAACATTCTTTTACATTCGAATCACCAAGTAAAATTCACTCTACTCAATAAGGCAGTGTTCCTACATGGAGGATTTCATGAGAGTGTAATGCAACTTTCTTTTGAAAATTTTACTTAATAATATTTCCAACCAGATTATTGCTCATCTCTATAGGGAAATATTTTGGTAAAATTAACCATGGGTTTGCATTTAAGAAAACCTTGTCCAAATGTGGTTTACCATTAACTACAATACGAGTTAGGAAATCTAACACGTTTTTGTTTTAACTCTGTATAAAAACACAACTATGTAAGGAAACACTCACATGAAACAAAATATTTCATCAATATACAATCATTAATATGAAGAAAAGTGTGTCTGCAAACTGATGAATTAGCCCCCCTTTACTTGCATAAGAAATATAAAATTGGCCTCGGACTCCCAAGATCTTTTGGTATAACCGTCTTAACAAAACATGACTCTCACCCTGACTGGGTGGCTCAGTTGATTAGAGTGTAATCCAGATATGCCAAGGTTGTGGGTCAAGGCTGTGGGTTCGATTCCTGGTCAGGGCACATAGAAGAAGCAACAAATTCATATAAGAATAAGTGAAACAACAGGTCAATATCTCTCTCTCCCCCTTCTTCTTTCTTTAAGACCAATAACTAAATTTTAAAAATAGAAGAATAGAGCCAAAGTAGCCATATCAGATGAACTGCTTTGCATATCCATTACCTTCTGAAATGAATCAAACCACCAGCAGTGTATCCTTCATTACAAGAAGAAAGAAGGATAATATCCCACTTGTGAGGACTGATGAACTAGGACTTTGCTGATGATCAAATCACTATGCAGTCAATGCAGTAGACATCTAGCCTTTTGCCTGATGACCAAATCTCAAGCCAATCTATGTGGCACAAATCTGACCTTACCTCATATAGCATCAATGAACTCTTTTTTTTTTAATATAGCATACCTCATCTTTTTCCTTTTTTAAATTAAAACCCCGAGCCCTTTTCCTACATGATAGATGGAGTAGGGGGATTTTTTGAACTTCTGCCTGAATGTGGACTTTCTGAATTGCAATTCCTTTGCTCCTAAATAAATCCTTTTTTTTTATTACTACCTTCTAAATTTTCAGGTTAACAGCCACAAATCCTTTATCCATTTATTCATCTGTGGACACTTTGGTTGTTTCTATGTCTTGGCTATTATAAATAATGCTGCTATTAGTGTGAGGATCCAAATATCTTTTGAGTTAGTGTTTGTTTCCTCTATATTCACAACAGTAGAATTATTATCACATGGTAATACTATTTTTAGTTTTTTGAGAATCCTCCATATTATTTCATAGTGGGTGTATCAATTCATACCTATAGTGCCCAAGTAGAAATCTCCATCAGTAGTGTGGCTCATCTACAAAACCAAGTGGGGATCACACTTAGACCAGGTAACATGGCAGGGTGCAAATTTTCCTGATTTCGATCTTCAAATGAGTTTTGCTGGCCCTAGAGCCTGGTTTGCCCAGGTCTGGGCAAGGAACTGAATCTATCACAGGTGCCCCTGCTATGGAGTGTGTCTTCCAGCCCCATCAAACCCGAAGGGCTGGCTAAAACCCTGGAAGAAGGGAAGCTCAGTGGTGCTGGAACAGCAAGCTGGGCAGACCAAAGCCAGTATTAGAGTGAGTGTTCCACGCTATCTAACTGCAGGAGGGGAATTAATTTCATAGCCAAAGCTGAGAGTAGGTCTTGGCCCCTCCCAAATAGAGAGCCTGTTGTACACTGAGGGTCAATGTAATTGACAATAGTTTACAATAGACCTAAACAGTGTACAAAGCCTGACTTATTGACAAGATTTCTTGCACAGATCTTGATGGTCAAATTAAATACAGTGCAGTATGTACTACAAATAAAAATCCATGAGGACATACACATGGGATGTACCATGGGTCTATGATGCTCATCTGTTTCCTCTTTCTTTTGCTGTCCGTAATCTTTCTTTTAAATAACAGTGATGATAAATATGCTGCGTACAGTCTGGAGAGTCAGTTCAAGTACCTGGCCTAGGGAGAATTGTGCACCATTCGATTCCTTCTGTCCAGCTAAATAGATCTCTATCAGTTTGTACCACTTTCTGAAGAGTGTGCTTTTTTTTCTTTTATTTCATTGTCTTTCCTTTTCTTTCTTATTTGTTGGAATACAATTTCTTATACCTATACAGCTCTTTATCTGGTATACATTTCTTTGATGTTAGGGACCACCCTGCCTGATCTCAGGAAGCTGTAACCCCCGTGACTTGGGCTGAGTGAGAGACCTCCGGATCAGGAGCCACTAAGGAGGCAAAAAACTTATTCCCCTGCCATGAATGCTACCTGTTCTGTGCCTGGCCTTTAATGCTTGATCAATTAGCCAATGACGGGTAACAATTTTCTAGGATAGAGATTGAACCTAAGACAGGCATTGATCATGTGAAGGCCTCTGGGATGAGACTCATGGAGCTGTGGAAATGAAGGGGCTGTGGAAAGGAAGAGGTGATCGACATCAATCCCTGCCCCCTCTAAGCCTGAGTCTTTGTACTTAGATGTGAGAAATCCAAGTCTCCTGAATGCCTTTGTCTCCTGACCACCAGGCCCAAGCCTGCCAAAGGGGCAGCCCAGACCAGAGACGGCGGACCCCCCGGGGTAATCAGGCCTGGGACATAGAATATGCAAGATCCTGTGAGATCTGTTTGCTGGAGGATGTTATTAACTTGGAATTTGAAGGCACAGACAGGGAACCTTTGGAACCTGTAGTCCTTTCATATGTTAAAACTCCAATCTCTGCCCAGAATCACAGTAGGAGTTCTGTTAGCATCTTTGTAAATTACCTGTTTCCTTTGATCCTTTCTGCCAGACTGTGAATCCACAAACTGAGTCTGCTGTCTTAATAAAAACCTACTTGGGTGGAGGAACAGGGTGCTCCCCACTAGAGAGAGTGGCCATGTTCTCTGTTCCCCCACAGAATCATGGTAGATTTCTGTGTATTTCGCGTGTTTTGAGCAGCATCCGCAGCAGGGATGGATACCGCAGGACGGTATTCTTCACACTTTGGGGGTGGGGGATATGTATACAGAAATGTCTGGTGATCTTTCTGGGGACAAGCGTGGTCCCAATTCAGATACCTGGTCTCATTAAAAAAAAGAAAAGAAAGAAAGAACCTAAATAAGATTAATTTAACAGGGAGCTGCCTTTTGTAGAAGTTATTTGTTTTATTTCCTCTAGTTTGCCGATTACTTGTCTTCACACTGCCAACTTTCTCCAATTATACAACCTCAATAAACACTGGGTGGAGTAATGGTACACCTTTTGGGAAATGTTAATTCCCTACAATTTACCCAAGTATCTTCACAGACACAAAAAAGGAAAGGATCCTTGAAAGAGCCTTTAGCCTTCTATTGTCACTTCATCTTGTCTTCTACCACAAAATTTTGAAAGAATAAGAGGAACATTTTTTTTTAATTCTTAAGTTCTGTCTTTCAGTAATTGGGTAAGTTTTGGTAAGTTTTACAGTTACAGAAAACACTGGTTGTTTATTTGACATCTGCAGGATTAGAGGATAAAGACTTTTGTTGGGGTGCATTGTATGTGAGTTTTTAATAAGATATTCAAGTGAAAATAATAAGTTCACAGATAAATATTTAAATTTCCTAAGAAGAGTTATTATTCAACAGGAACTTATCAAGAACACTGTATTTTTTAGTTTATCAGTATTGCAATGTTATAATCAGATATTAAACATATATATTTTTTATTTTTATTGAATTTAGTGGGGTGACATTGCTTAATGACGTTATATAGGTTTCATGCACAATTCTGTAACACAACATCTGTACACTGTATTGAGTGTTCCCCACCCAAAGTCAGGTCTCCTTCATCACCGTTTATCCCCCTTACCCTCTTATGAGTCCCCCCAGCCCCCCTTTCCCTCTGGCAGTCACCACACTGTTGTTTGTCAAAGGTATTTTTCACACAAAAAATTTCACTAATGTGAAATTAAGCAATAAATTATTTTTCATTATTATTATTATGGTTTGGATCAATCATCCCTAGGGAGCATAAACACCAAGTAAAGCACTGCCCTTCAAGGTAAAATCAATGGATTTTCCTCCCATTTACTCCATTATCAATGAGAACTAAGAATGACAATAATAATGGAAATAACCCTATTTGACTTGGAACATTTCTTCAAAAGAACAAACAAAAGCTGTTCAATATGGTGTCCTCTTTAAGTAATTATTCTTTGTGACTTATTCTTTTGTATTGAACTATTTTTATTTTGGTTGCTTCTCCCATGCAATAGGTATAGAAAATTGGACCTGCGTCAGCTTTTCTAATCTTACAAAGGGTGGTTAGAAAGTGAAGCAAGGACAGGGTAGGAGTGCAAACAGGAAAGTGAACAAAAAACTGAATGGAGCAAATCATGTGAAGATGTATAGATCATGTGTTATAGCCAGAGAGAGAGAGAGAGACAGAGAGAGAGAGAGTCCAGCACAAATAATGCTTCTGTTTTATTACATAAAAATCTTTTATTACAAAATCATAAGCATGTAATTCTGTAATATAACAACATCATACTCAAGCACACCATATGGCATGTTAGGTGAAATGTTCAAATTGCTGTTCATTTCATAAGATGCATACATGCACCCTACCAACCACACTCAATGGCATTAGTTCCATCTAACCCTGTGTAAAATTGGACTCACAAGAATCAGATACCTTAGTCAGAATCAAACTCTGCCACTGTATTAAGCTTTAAAAGTGATTGGAGAGAGACAAGACTTGAGGTTGTAAACACACAAAGACAGTATTTTAGATTGTATCATTCTTTGTCCAAACAGGAGAAAAAAACACATAGTCATTTGAACAGTGTAAGTTTTATATAAAGAATCATTTACTATAACAAATGATTATGTTAAGGAGATATTAGCAAGTAAAGAGAAATAAAAATGTAGAAATAACAGATCTAAGAAGCAGTCACTAGCCCTATGCCTAAGATAGCTTACATAATGAAGAACCTTATCTCTCAGAAATGAGATTCTCACTCAATTGGAGAGGATACAGCTATGGCTTAGTGGACAACAGAAGTTTTGTGATGCCATGCCAACAGAACTTACTGGAAATATGCCCTCTGGCACTTGCTAGAAAATGATTTTGGTACTTGGTACTGGGTGAAGTTGTTCATTTCAGAGTTCTGCTGGACATTGTTTACTGTGGAAGAGGCCATGGCAGAGAGACTCTGGGACAATCAGTCACCTGCTGAGTGCTGTTGACTTCCTTGCCCTGCACAAGTTGAGCACTGGGAGAGTCACTCTTTTACAAAACCATCAGGAAATAGGAGGTGACAAAGGAAGCCGCTGGCTGTCAGATATTGCTGCCTGCCCTGTTCTGGGAGAATTAGGCACTAGAAAAGCTGTGGACACTGCAGGAGCCTGCAAAGCCAGTGCACCAAATATAGAAGACAAAACTCTCTGGCAGTGTTCTCTACCAGCAAAACTTGGTGCCAACTGGCATAGGAAGAGCAAATATTTGAAAGGACCCAGATCCATTTTCACAGAGTAGTTTAAAAGTAAAATTGTAGCTAAGAGGCAATACATTTATAATAGCATGATAAGAAAATACGAATACTTTCACACTGATAATTGCATATCTAAAATGTTCCAGAGTACCGTACCACACAAACCCATAAGTTCCAAGTGTGTTTGTCATAAGCAGTCTAGACAAATCAGGTATATCCTTCTGAGAACATTCTGCTAAAGCAAACATCTGTTAATAAATGTTATCAAGAGATCCAGTTGGCATACTTACCTGGCAGGGGAGAAACCACGATCACGAAGGTGAATTTCCCAGGGAGAGGCTTATCCATTGCACTCTGGATGTGCTGACCCCTTCGATTTCCTGAAATGTGGGGAACTCAACTGCATAATTTTCGCTAGTGGGGGACTGCATTTGCAGTCTCACCGGTGGGGGCGAGGGGAAGAAATCCAGTTTGCATGTTTAGAATATTTGACTAAACTGCACACCATTTTTACCCAGGTATCTTCAGGGAAGGAAATAAGGCTTACACACAGGCTGGTAACCTTTTGTTATCAATTGGTCATTGAGTGTTACTGTTAGCCATGACATGTGAGTAACACGGAGAGGTTTTGGTTTGGGATATAAGTAAGGTTTCTATTATCAGAATGCAGCAACATAGAAGAAATAACTGAGTAAAGTATCTGTGGGAGAGAGACCAAATAAATCTTATAACTTCAGAAGATGTGAAAAAGTTGATTGTAACAATATTTCAAAATACTCTTTAAATATATTTCAGATTTCCTTGAATCAATGCTTTGTATATATACCTATATTATTATTTCAAAATGTTATCTTCTACTCATTTTCCAAACTATAGTCTGTCATCTTAACTGCATTTTCAAATTGTCCAATATGTTTATTGAAATTTAAATCATTTTAATCTTATAAATTTGTACATCATATTGTGAACTTGATATTTTACGTTGTCACCATTCACTATATTTTCATAACAAATAATTACAAGTCATCAATCAAAACATCTATCATTTGTATTCTGGCATTTATGAACCTGTGATCATTAATTTCAACATTCAGAAATATTGAAAGATAAGTCTCAATATCATAAAGACATAGAAGAAATAAAATAAAATTGGCTTCATAGATTTTACAAAGTTCCAGCACATGTATTTGCTTTTAGATATCTTCCCCATATAAATGCACAAATAACTAAAAGGCATTGTCTGAAGGAACAAAAATCTATATTGTAACAAAAAGCAGACCATGTGTGAATCTACTTTTTGCTTAAATTTGGCAGGAAGTAATATTAAGGACTTCAGCATGTCCAGCATTTCCTTAGGAAAAGTCAAGTGCAGTATAAATTTCTCTAAAGGACCAAGTTACTAAGTCTCACTTGTTTTCTTTTCTTTGGATTGTTTTTCTTTTAATTTTTCTTCTTGACATGGTCATGGCAAAAGAAACCCTGTAAGTGATTATTTCATTTTTTATAATTTTATTTTATTACAGGTGACATAAAATATTATATTAGTTTCAGGTGTATAACCCAGTGACTAGGAATTACATAACTTACTAAGTGGTAATGCTGATAAGTCTAGTATGCGTCTGACACCATACATAGTCATTATAATATTATTGAATGTATTCTCTGTGTTTTGATTTTTATCCCTGCCACTGTTCTATAACTACCAATTTGTACTTCTTAATCCCTTCACCTTCTTCCCCCATCCTCCCAACCCAAAGTGATTATTTCTTAATGATGAAAAATAAGTAAGAAAACTAAGTAAACATGATTTCTAATTTTAGGTATTATAGTATTATGTGATATTTTAAAATGTAACTTGTGAATGAACAAGATTAATTCCATGAAGGGCTTTCTTTCTTTTTTTAAAAACTGTTGTTCAAGTACAGTTTTCTGTCTTTTACTCCCATCCCAGCCCACCCTCCCCAGCCCTCCCCATCTCCCTCTCATTTCCACCCCTCCCCCCAGTTTCTGTTCATGTGCCTTTTATACTTGTTCCTGTAAACCCTTCCCCTTTCCCCCTGAAATTTCCTCTACTCCCCACTCTGGTCACCATCAGCCTGTTCTCTATGTGAAAGAGAGAACATGAAGGGCTTTCATAAAGATACTTTTGGCACACAGAAGTTTCCCATCTACTAATTCTGTCATAGGCATCGTTCTGACTGTCCCTTTGTGTCATTAGAACCCACCCAATGGAGCCTGTGTTCAGCCTGCAGGAGTGAATGGTCCTTGTCCTGGTCATAATAGTATGATATGGAGATAATTACTCAAAAAATGTTTTTCCCTTAAATATTTATAAAAGCATGTTTCAGGTGAGACCTACTTTACAGTTAAAGTTTCAGAAAACACAAAAACTTATTAATTTTGAATTGCAGAGTGGCACATGAATCTTTTGGGTCAGCCTCTGCCACCTAAATGGTACCATCTAGCAACTTTAATATGTCAAATGATGCTTAGTAGACTCACCAACTTAATTAGCTTCCAAAACACTTAACTTATTTTTACTGACTGACTTACTAGGAGAATAATTTTTTTGATTATGGGGTATAGCATGGCCATATTACTAACATTAATGAAACTAATTATGTGACTATTATTTCATAGTTTGACATTAACTTGTGTGCTCTGAAAACATAACACACTAAATTAATTCTTCCTGAGAAGTGGGCTGTCATTTACTGCCTAGAAAAAAGCTATTCAGTGACTAATAACTGATGCCTACATTTATAAAAGTGAGACATATAATTATAACTTTATGTTTCAGTGCATTACTCCATTATTTCTTATACACATTTTGTTTTTATATTTCATGTGAAAAATTCACCTTTTTCCTACATTGTTCTGCTTTTCATATTGTTTTGGATAGTTACAATTTAACCTAAGTGATTAAATATATTTTAAAACTCTGCTAATTATCTCTATTAGTACAAAGTATAGGAAATTTAAAGAAAACATAAAGACCTGCCATTGTTTTTGTTTTACCTGTTATTGAATTTTATTTATATTTTTTAAAATAGGCATTAAAACCTTGAACTATCCTACCTATTTCTTTCCTTTATGCTACTTGATGATTCTCTTACTTTTTTTTAAGATTTTATTTATTTATTTTTAGAGAGGGAAGGGAGGGAGAAAGAGAGAGAGAGAGAAACATCAATGTGCGGTTGCTGGGGTCCATGGCCTTCAACCCAGGCATGTGCCCTGACTGGGAATCGAACCTGCGATGCTTTGGTTTGCAGCCCGCACTCGATCCACTGAGCTACGCCAGCCCTGGCATGATTCTCTTACTTTATATTTAAATCATATTTATAACTAAAATATTATGTGTTAAATAGTTTAAAAACATATTTATTTTATCATCATAATATGTATAACCTAATTTTATTATGGTACAGAAAATGCATGTCTGCTAGATACACACAAGAAATAGTTTCCGCACTCCTATATATGACATTTTTGAAGTTTCACACTCTCAACTTTCACCTACAGGCTGAAGTGTGCTTTAGACCCTTACTGACACTTGGCTTTAACTTTGTTCAGTAGCTCAATAACTCAGAATTGAGTAGATATGAACTTGTACTTTGTAAAAGATGCTTCCAATTAGTATGTTACCTCTTTGCCCTTCTGTGTAAAGTTTTCTTATTTGTGACCTAAAAACCTTTAGATAGATTATTTTTCCCCTCTTTGTATTCCATTTGGATAAATCTTGAATGTCTTCTAATAAATCTCTGGTTTGGAGTTTTTCTTTACTAAAAAATAAATTTTACAGCACACTATAACAGGCATTTTATAGAATACCAAGATATAGATGTACATTTAAAAAAAATGTCCTTGCTTTGAAGAAACTCACAGTGGTGGCAAATAAGTAAACAAACAACTTAAGTGTTATATGATGAATGATATGGCATAGACAATACAGACTAGAAGGAAAAGATGAGATCGATCTGGTCAGATATTAAGTTATTAAAATTGAGATTTCTGTGCTTAGATCTTTTTCAGTGGAAGACCTTGGATTATATTCAATACATATTTTACCACAGATAATGATTTCTGACTTATAATAGAATGACTAATGAGCCTGAGTCATAATGGTATTATTCTGCTCTTCTTTCAGACAAAAAACTCAACTAAATGCCTTTACAAATCGCTATTGAGTGACATCCATTCTGATTAAACCATCCCTGAATTTGCTGTCATATTAAGAGTTACTTTTAACTCAATTTGCTCAATCTAGTTTACACATTAATATTAAAGGTCACATTCTGACATCTGTCTATTACATCATGAACTCTGGAATAATGGCATAAGTTGCAGAATGTAGTGGACAGTGTTTATTCTGTTCTTTTTGTTTATTTGTTTGTTCAATAAGCAGTCTGTTCCTTCTTGGAATAATCAATTCTACTAGGTTCTACTTCTGTCTTTACTCTAGCCATGTAGTTTTAGGAAAATCTTTCATGTTTTGTTACAGTCCCATCATCTGCGAGTTCTTTGTCTCGGAGAGGGGGCCTCATATAAAACACGAAGAAAAATTTCTATGATTTTTGAAACTTAATTGTTCAGAAACCTTAAGTGGCATAATTATTAAAACAAACATCTCAAAGTTTTGACAGCAAGAGATTAAAGACAGTATTTAATGAGGAAAAATTGAAACAAACATTTAGAGAATTAAAGAGAAAGGGGACAGAGTAACACCTAGAAGCATTTAAGCCCATAATTATAAATATTACTGAGTGCAATTACACTGTAAACTTTCTACTTTTTCATTTGACAGTTTTTTATGTTCTGTCAATTTTATTTAAGCCAATTGAAGTAACAAAATTATTACATGCAATGCAAAGAGTAATTGAATAATGCAGCCCATGTTATTAAAGGTAACACTACAATCTAACATATACACATCCGCATACAATACCATTTTCCCTCATCTTTTGGGGTAGTAATGTATTCCTCCAATAATATGCTGATCATGCCAAACAAGTTATGTTTATTTAAAATGTTATAAGCTCATGACACTAAGGTTAATGCAAACACATGATATTTAATTCTGTACTTTGACATTAAATGTTGACAATCAACAGCATTCAGATCAACTAAACTGCAAATCAAGACCAATACACTGAAAGCAAATTCAGAAACATAGCCAAGGCAAGACAAGGATATGTTTACTTTTTATCATTACACACCTATTCTTAACAAAACACAAGTTTATGTTAAGGGAAATATAAGCATTAAAAAGTCAAAACACAGTATTTTCTATTTGTTGATAAATTAATGTACTCACCCAGCCCTGGCTGGTGAGGCTTAGTGGATTGAGCACCAGACTGTGAAGCAAAGGGTCACTGGTTCGATTCCCAGTCAGGGCACATGCCTGGATTGTGGGCCAAGTCTCCAGTAAGGCATGCATGAGAGGCAACCACATATTGATGTTTCTCTCCCTCTCTCTCTCTCCCCCTCCCTTCCCCTCTCTCTAAAACTACATAAATAAAATCTTTTCTTTAAGTACTCACCCAATAACTAGCACTATATAGAGAGAACAGGAGGAGCATTGTGATATCCTTAAGGGTAAGACTTTCATTTATGTAGTCTGGGTCCCTGTAGAAGAAGATGACAAGAGAGCATTAGATGTAGAAGAGATTTATTGGGAGGAATAGCTGTGAAAGAAAGTAGGTATGGGCTGGAAGGCTGGAAGAAATTTCAGACTTCAGAGTAGGTTTGACCACTGAGGGAGAAAGCAGGATGGTTGAATAGGAAGAGTCTCAGAATATTGTGTTGTTATAAGGAAGTTTCCAGTTCAGCCAAGGGGAGTTCTTGAGCCGCAGCCACCCACTGAAAGAGTCCTACATTTTGCAGAAATGGACCCACATCTGTATATTTGCTGCATTCATTCAAAGGCTGGGGACAGCCTCGGGGACACCTGACCTAGTGCAAGTGCATTGCAAGATTCAGAGAGTAGCAGGTGGGACCAATAGTCAATTCACGGCATGAGCAGGAGATCTGAATAATGTTATTTTGTGCCTGCGACAGTCTATATCTAGTGACTCGCAGGTCTACTTCTCCACACAAGTTTGGAGAGCAGCTCCTCCTTGATTCCTGTTGGCCTCTCCCCCTGAGAGAAAACTCAGATGAGAGAAGTGAGTGGGAAGCACTATATACCCTGTCATTGCAGTTTATTTCAAGGTTGAAAGTAGAACTAACTCATCCTCCCTCTCCTCCACTGTAATTTATACTCCCCTCAACTTTAATTACCAACTCTGTAAATTTTGGTGGCTTAACTGATGGTGAAGTGACTCAAACTTTCCTTTTTTCCTTTTTAATCTGGAAGTGGTGCACATGGAAATTCAAAGTTTTAATAGGACAAAGGAGTAAACTCATGCAGTTTACCTGGATTTCACATATATTCTTGCCCCAACATTTAAAGGGATCTATCTCATCTCCTGCTGATTAGTCAGTTATACCATCACGATGTTAACTGCTTATCTGCTGGTCCATCAGCATAAGGGTTCAAAGTTCCTCAGTGGCAGCTATATCAGGAACTTCAACAGGACCTTTGCTAATCTCCAGGTAAGTGCGTGTCCCCTTCGGGGACTAGGACTTCCAAATCCACAGAGTCCTAAGTTAAAGAGATAAAAAGTCCCCAAATGCCAGTGGATCATTTGGAGTGAGGGTAAAAAGGACCACTCCTGCTTTACTCATCGATTTCCAAATACACGTACCCTCCCTCTTGGGGTTACAGAACTATATATTAAATAAATGTGTCTAATTTAATGCATATACTGTATTTGGAAGGATAGCATCGTATACTTTCATAGTATTGCCTCTGAAATGGAACTCCGCAGGTGCCTTTAGAAAGTAATTACGGTAGTATTCCATGAAGTTGGCCATTTCTGGATGGTGAGGAATGTGATATAACTAATATATCCCAAGGTCATAGGCCAATTTTGTCACTGTCTTTGCTATAAAGTTTGGCATTAATAGGCAGAAGTACCCAAATTGGCTTTGGAAAATGAGAATCTATTCTGTTGGGCCTTTGTCCTACATAGCCTCTGTGATTGCCATTTTGGCCACTCATTTTATGTGCTTGCCAAGCTCATTCCTGAGTGAAGTAACAGATACCAACTGACTAACTCACTTGTATACTTTATTATTCAATGCTTCTCCTTGTTGAACCATTCCTGGAGGTTATTAATGTGTGATACAATGATCTTAACATTTCATGTCATTGCTATTCATCTATTCCTGTGCTCCTTTCTACCAAGATCTCCTTTTCACTGATCTTATATATTTCTCTCTGCAAACTCCCGACCAAAAGCCTAGGTAATTAATCTACATATTCTCACTTTGGCTCACTTTCTTTTCAAACAATCTGCATGACCAAATGAGCTACTCATAGCCCATCTCTTTCAGAAGAATTTTTCTCTCCATTCTCTTTTTTTTTTAAGTTTGAATGTAGGTATAATAAAATCATTGGTGACTTTTTCAGCTTGTACTCAAGTACTGTGTGTACCAAATGTAATCCAGACTCAATTTATTCTTCTTTCAGCTGGTCATAAACACTCTGCATTCCACCCAAATAGCTATAGGTGTGAGGTCGACAAGGTAACCTGTGATGAGTGACAGGGTTGTCTGAGCCTCTGCAACTCTGTGCTGTCTTTGTGGTCCTGGCTGGGACCAGTGTACCACTTTCACGATATGATGGCCTGTGTCTGGGTTTATACTACATTATAATTCAGAAGATTAACAGAACCCAACTTAAAACATAGTTTCAGCAGCAAGGATATGTGATCTCCCATGGTCCAGGGCTTAATTTCTTTCAGAAGTGCTTAGTGTTGTGACAAGAGCTATTTTGCAAATAGTGTGACATTCTTCTGTGGGTAGAATGGCCTTCCTCCAGAATCCAAGAGGTCTGCATTTGCCTTCTGCCTCTAGAGCTTGCCTTACGCTCCATATTGCATTTTTTCCTACCACTGAAACCTTGAATACCATAGGGTCTGCAGAATATATGGCTTGCATGGCCGTGTTGCTGGTGTCACTATCTGAATCTGACTCAGGGCTTAATCCTATCCTGGCTCCAAACAAAGCTGACTCCTAAGTCACCTGGGGTATGGAGCAGAACAGTGCTCCTAAACTGAAAATGTTTAGGTCCATGGATTTTCCATGACCCATGAACCTTTGTAGGCGATAGGTCCCACCATCTGGACACCATGTATTTAGGTTCTTTAAATGTCTGCAGTATCAAGGGTGTTAAATCCAACACCCCCTAAAATGCAAAGTCAATACATTCTTGCTTATCCAGTTTTGTATTCTGGTCCCTTTGACCAAGCATCCCCACAGTTTAACACTAGGGTTATTTCTCTGGTTCTTCCCATATTGGCTGTTTAATTCCTACAACATTTTTTATGTCTATATTTTTTCCCTTCCCATATCTTATTTATGCTGGGATTTAGCCCTATTTATTTGTCTGGGTAGCCAGGAAAAAGGGTGGGGACAATTCCTCAATGTGGCACCAGTTTCCTTATAGGGGAAAGATGGCTGCTACCTCTTCCACCATGGCAGAAGTTTTATGTCCTGTCAGGGAATGGTGGACCACATCTACAAGCTCTGACTAGCTATTCATCAAGGCAAAATAAACCTTCCCAGGAGCCGCCATGCAAATGTTCTTTATTCCATGCTTAGAAGCTCTTGGTTTGTCCAAACCCCATCATCATTTTTCCATAACAGACTTACCTAACTTGGCCAAATATCTAAATGGCTCTGAAATGCCAAATTCACCATATCTTTAGTGAGCTGATTAGTTGCAAATACTTTTCAACTGCAGGCCAAAAAATATCTTCTTGGTAAACTACAAAAGAGCCCATCTGAGGCTTTTGTGGATTATTTAACTATGTGTTAAGGCTAGGTTTCTTATTGTTCTTCAGCAGGGCGTTGATGTAATTTAACTGAAACAAGCTAACTCTACTCTCTGTGTTGATGTAATTCCCCATGTATCTTTCAAATGCCTGAGCCATTGCATTTCTATAAAATGTCCCTCCACGGGGATGGTTTTTGCATCACTTGCATTAGTGAGGGTCTTCTGAGAAGCAGCCACCCTAGGTGGATTAGACTGACAAAATATTTTTTGAAGAAAATCCCTTCCGCAGTAAAAAGGGAGGAAGCCAGAGATGGTGCGGAAAGCCTTCAGAGCTTCTGTGGAGGAGAGAGAAGAAGGGCTAGATAGGCAGGTACTCAGCCTGGAGCACGAATCTAAAAAAGATGAAGTCCTGGAGTGAAAGATCCCATCAACAGGCCCTTACATCTTGTAGTTATAGGCCTGCATTAGTGTGTCCTGCTGCTCTTAGTTATTGGTCTCGAGTAGCCTGTGAGGAGTGTGGCTTCATCACAAATGTGGTGGTGGATTCAGGACACTGTAACTGGGGCCTTTTGTCAATTTCCCTCTCCATAGCAGGGAATCTGAGTGAGAACATTTCACTGGTCCCATATCATTTTATTCTTATATGTGTATTCCTTACATATGTGGATAAATGAACAGGTCGTAATTTTTCGAAATGTTTAAATTCTTGTTTGAACATTGCATTTTCCACTTGTCCTCTCTCACTTATTTTAAAATAATAGATAACATGAACGTAAGAAACAGCCTGATTTCCTGAGAAGAGGCATTCTAGTAGCTCCCCAGGTGGATATAAATTTGTTCCATAATAAGTTTACGCAGTAAGTTTTGCCTCAAGACACAGTCAACACAATTGAAATTTGAGTTGCCTTGTGATACTTGTACAATGTAACCATGTACCTAACACTGCTGAGCATTGCACTCTGTAGTTTACAAGATACAGTACATTTGGGGGTAGACATCCCAAGTACAAATCATACTTTTGCCATTTTTTATCTGTAGAAACTGGACTGAAATTTATTTCTCAAATCCCACTTTAATATAAAACACCTAACACAATGATTTTGGGGTGAGGAAGGGATTTTATGGGATCAAATGGAGAACCTGACAGGTGTTCAGTTTATATTACTTTATTGATTGGAAGACTTGCAATGTTTTGCTATAGACTTAGATGTTACATTGAAACTAACTAAATACACTTTTATGGCCCTTGTTTTATATTTTAGACTGGACTTTATAATTATTATGTTCCAGTAAGATTATACTATAATGTTTTCATGAATTATATGTATTGTATTTATAATATAAAATATTAATTTACCATTGAATTTAAATCTGACTCTATACCATAATTATTGTGAAATGTTCTAAGATATCCAGAATCTTGTATGCTGTCTATCGCCATACCACCCTGAACGCGCCCGATCTCGTCAGAATCTTGTATGCTAGCTCAGATTACCTTAATCAGAACCTCATAGGATTGAGTTTTTGAGTGATGCTTAGTTATATAATTGCTTAGAAATTTTTACTATTTTTCATTAACCACCCTCCTAGCATATGTAACTAAATAAAGAAAAGCATACTTCTTTGATAATATCCACGATCTTGGACAAAGTTATAACTTTAAATGTCATTGAGACCATCTTTTGTTTACTAGTCATGGGACCCTCAAAAACAAGTAGTTACCTTTGCATAAAAATGAGGAAGGTATTTGTAGAATTGTAGTTAACTAGTGCAATGGAGAAAGTACCTATGACTTAGAGGTTTACTACAGTAATTATTTATTATCTATCATTTTCTGAGGGTCAAGAAACTGGGTGTCACTAGCTCAGGGTCTCTCACGGTACTTCAAGATGTTGCCCCTGGCTGCAGTCATATCCAAGTCTAACTTGGGGAATATCTGCTCCCAGATTTATTCACTGGGCTTTTGGCAGGTCTCAGGTTACCGCTGGTTTTGAATGGACACATCAGTAGCTTGCAAGATGGGCCTATCCATCATTCAGCTCACGTGTCAGCTGACTTTCTGTAGAGTAACCAAGTAGGGGGCCCAAGTCAGAAGCTGCAATCTCTCTATAATCTAATCTCAGATGTGACATCTCAGAACTTCACTTAATTAGAAGTGTCTGAATATGCCTAGCCTACATTGGAGAGGAAAGAATTACACAAGAACCTAAGTAGCGAAAAGTAAGGACTCTTATGACCCATTTCTTTAGGCTGCCTACCGCAACACTAATCGTCAATTTCAATATCATTGTCTTCTCCAATTTTATTTTATTTTTTCCAGTTTTATTTATGTTAATGTTAATAATTCATCCAGTCACTTATTCCCACATTTTATTGATTTACTGAGGTCTATTTTTCAAGTCCATTATGATTTTATGTACGTCTTAGTCTATTCAGACTGCTATAACAAAATACTACAGACTGTGCAGCTTATAAACAACCAGAATTTATTCCTCACACTTCCAGAGTCTGTAAAACCCACAGTCAAGGCACAGATCAGCAAGATCAGTCCTCCGGCCAGGACGCTCTTCTTTTTCCTTAGCAAGGGCTGCGTGTGTGGGAAGAGGCTAAGGATCTTCCTGAAGTCTTTTTTTTTTTTAAGCACTAATCTCATCCATGAAGTTTCCACCCTTGTATTCTAATTATCTCCCAAAGGACACATCTCCTAATATAATCACATGGGGCATTAGGATTTCAATGTATGAATTTTGAAGGGACATAAACTTTTAAACAACAGCAATGCACCTTAGAGAAAGAATACACACACACACACACACACACACACACACATATATATATACATATATACCCTATTCATTCTAATTATCTGCAATTGGCAGAATAATAATGGATTTGCGTATCTTAAAAAATAGCTCATGTGTAAATAGTTGATTTCTTCACAATTTTGTCAACATGGTTCTATTTTTTTCTTTTGATTAAATTGATTAGGGTGACACTAGTTAAAAAAATTATGCAAGTTTCAGGTTTACAGTTCCACAAAACACTGTACTGTGTGTTCACCATCCCAAGTCAAATTTCTACCATTATTTATCCCCATATACTTCCTCCACTTCCTCCCGTGCCCTCGTTTCCAGAACAATCACCACACTATCATTTGCGTCCAGGAGTTTTTTCTCTTTCCTTTTATTTTTTGCTCAATCCCTCCACCCTCATCCACCCTAGCTACCTTCTCTGGACAGCTGTCACCCTGAGAGAAGGGACATATCACACCTTACAGGACCATAAGAAAACTGTATCGGTGAGGATCCAGGAGATTACCCTGGCTAGAACCTTTAATGGTGTTTCCATAAGGAAGGCAAGGTAAAGCAGATGAAATGGTTTAGGATTGGCTGTTTTGAACAATTCCTGAGCACACTATGGCCATCAGGTGCCTAGCCCTGCCCCTGGGTGGCTTAAGGCAAGTGAAATGATGGCCTGGTGAGTGAGTTTGATAAGGAGATAGTTGGTGCTGTGAGTTCAGGATTGGTTAGTTTGCCTATCAAAAGCATGCTACCGGGCAAGCCTTTGATAAGAATTGGCCAGCTTGGAGAGGGGCAGTCTCTCCCCAGGCAGCAAAGCCACAAATGCCAGAGTATTAAGAATACAGACAACTGTACTTCAACAACAATAAAAAAAGAATACAGAATATAAGAAAATATAGTAATATTATCTGACCTATGATGAATGGGTTCCAAATAGATAACTACAGAATTTAAGAAAACACAATTGGAACAGAAGCATCAGACAAACCCAAGTAGAGATGTTTCTATTAAATGAATAGCTTGTATTTTTTAAAGATGTCATCATTAAAGACAGAAGAATATAGGGGAACTATCCATTTTGAAGGAGACGAGTGTTTTTTTTTTCTTTTTTGCCTGAAACAGAAGAGTCACTTTAATGGTTATGTAGGCCAATTTTAGCAGACCTCCAGCTCTTTTATCTCTTACTGTCCAGTTTAGACACGCTGTTATTCCAGAGGAGAGGCGTCGGTTATGGAGTGGAGATAAAGAAGCAAATTGACTTAATAGGCTCCTATGGCAACATTCTCTTTTATCAGGAACATGCTCTTGGTTTTGTTTTTGAAGTGGATTCTGGAGTAAGGGCTCGCTGATCCAGCTAAGGCAGATGTGAAGCGAGGACAGTAATTGTTATGTCCACATGTTTAGGGCACTTGCCTGAAAAAGAAGGAAGGACTTTCGTGGTTTAGTGAAGATTACTTGGTCCGTCAATCTCCTCTTTAGGAGGCACAGTTGCGGAACTCAAAGATCCTAAAAGAGCTACGACTGATTACATCTGTGGGGAGGCTGGATATGTCTTCACTCCTGAGGCATGAGGAGTGCAGCTGCAATCGTATCTTACTGTAATTCAAGGTAGGGCCACGAGCACTGTGACAAGAGCTGGATTATAGAAGAGAAAGTCAGACACCACTTATTTGCCAGGATTAACGTTGTCTATGCTCTACAGGCAACTGTATCTGTTCACGGTAAAGCTTCTCTCGTCATCAAGTGTTAAGGAAGAAGGTTTTAATTAAAAACTAACATTTACCTTGAAGTCTTTTTTTAAATGTATTATTCATTTTTATTTTTACAGAGAGGGGAAAAGAGGAAGAAAGAAAGGGGGGGAAACATTGATATGTGTTTGCCTCATGTACGCCCTCTACTGGAGACCTGGCCTGCAACCAGGCATGCACCCGAACTGAGAGTAGAACCAGTGACCCTTTGGTTTGCAGGCCAGCACTCAATCCACTGAGCCATACCAGCCAGGGCTACCTTAAAGTCTTATGTGACACATTTCATCACTGAAGGTTAGATTAGTTATAACAGTAGTAGTTACTAGTGATAGTAGCTGTAGTGGTGATGCTTGTGCTGGTGGCAGTAAAACTAAAATACTCCATAAAGGTTTAATCATAGATCTCACTTTTTGAAATTGATAGTACTATACTTTCAACATGTGATATCTAGGAACAAAATATGCTTAAAACTTTGAAGGTCCTGCAAGTCTATGCACAAAACATGACCTGTGAATTATGGTACATCTTCAAAATCAATTGGTATTTAACATTATAGGTCAACATGAAGCAATATTTTCATAGTAAGAATCATGCATTTGGCATCAATTTTTAACATTATTTTGGAAACCTCTTGGTTTATATTGAAATATGTTAGAATCAATCTATATGAATAGATATTAACAGTCAGTTATATGATTTGAATAAAGGTTAAACAGATTCAAATCATTTATTTTCCTTCATGTATATTTGATACATATTTTTCAATTATATGGGTATTTAAGATAGACTCTAATATTTTATAAGACTCATATTAAAGTCAATAAGGTTATCAAATAACTTTAAGAAATTAAAGTCATTGCATTAAAGAAAAATTACATGAAGTTATATATGATATTCAATAAGAAATTATTTTATACACTTACATGAGTGAATAATATACAAGTACATAATATACAAATTACCAATGTTTAAAAAATATTACAGTAATTGTCCCTCTTTGACAATTAACTAGCCATAGAATCAGAAGATTCTTCAGTTTCCATTCTTTGTTTCATTGTCATTTGCTATCTGCCTCCTTTCCTGGTATTTCCTGCAGACTCAGGGTTGTCAAAGGCTGATAAATAGGTGCTTTCACTGAAAGCATCTCCCTTGCCCTAAAAATCCCCAATCCATCCACTACGGTCTGTGATTCCTGACTACAAGGCTTTGCCAGTTCCTGTCAGCACTATTCAGCGAAGCTGAAGACGGAGACAGGCTTGCTACTGCAAAATGTGTGACCATGTAGAGAAAAATCCATATTTTTCCGTACTTTCTCTTGCTTTCATTTTTTTTTCAGTCATATACTTTAATTCCTCTAGCTCTATTTGATTACATAACTTCTTATTTTAACTGTTATTTTCATTATATGGCTTAATGATAGATTTTCCTTTCTCAGTGATAAAGTCTAGCAGTGTATCTTAATGATATTATACGAGTAAAGACATTTTGCACAGAGTGAACATGAAAATATAAAGGAATTTTAATTAGCTGGTATGTTTATTTAAATAATGAATACATGCACTGATAATGGTATTATAAGAAAAATCACAAATATGACTTTAGAAAATTAAATAAAAATGCCAATTTGTAAATATTATCAATTCCTTACTTTGGATAATAATAACATCTTCATGGATACTGACATTTATGAACTTAATAATTTACCTTAGTTGTAGTCCAACAAAAATGAAGCTTAATAAAGACATAGTTTTAAGACATTGCTTATATCATTTTATTCTGTCTTATGTACAGCATTGATTTGTACTATAATAGGAAACATTATTACATTAAGATATATAGATTGTGTGTGCAAAGTACCTAGAGAATGAATTACAGTATTGCCAGAATTTATTCTTGAATTAAAAATCCTGACTTAAATCCCAGCTATCTTTAAAAGATAAAGACTTTAATGTTTCTTGATGAGAAGAAAAAAGAAAAGTACTGGTTATAAAATTGTGTCTTTAGCTTGTGATGTCTGTAAATAAATTGTCTATATCCTGAGACTATTGGTTTTCCTGCCTTTATATTCTGTTACAGGAATATTTTCTGGACATTCATGGTCACTCTGCATGATTGGTATCTGTTTGTTGACTGTGCTTTTATAGTGTCTGTTATATAAAACAAACCACACGTTGTAGTCAACCTCCTAAGGAACTTAAAATTCTTAGTTTACAGCAACTAACTAAACAATGAGTAAATATTGTTTACCTTAGAAAGGAATTACATTCAACTCAACGTTTCTCTAAAAATGTGCCTGCAGTCTTTATTTTCTGTAAAAAAAAAATTTGGTAACTATACCCACAAATATCTCTATGATTTTGCTTGTTTGTTTTTAATCAGAAAGGCTTCCACAAATTTGTTAAATATCTGAGTTGTCCAGCCTGTTTATTTGAATAATTATTGAAATTTATGAACTTTTTAAAAAACTACACCGAAGGTGTGAATGGATAAACCGTCTGATTTACTCAGTACTAATCGGTTCTAGTTCAACTGAAGCTCCAGAATTGCTTCCTATGAAACACAGTTTCTGCTCAGGGCAGGACTGGAGTCATTATTACTTAGCTTGTAGATATGCAATTTCAGCCCAAAAAAGGCAAGAGAAAATGACTCATATAAATGGAAAATTTTAGCATTTTAATATGATTTTCATATGATTTCATATTTTAGTATGATTTGAGATTTCTGAAATGCCACTATATATGTCCAAGAATATATCTATTACCTGATATTATATGTATATAGTGTCCATTAAATATTAAGGTTCATATACAACTTTTGCTGCTGAAAGAGTTCTTGGCAGTGTCCTGAGAAAGTAATTTCAAAGGGCACATATGTGGGAAAAGTTTAAGCATAGTGACAAGATTTATTGGGATGAAGGGAAATAATATGTCCTTGGGCATGTAGAGGGCAGGCAGACTCTAGTAGCAATGACTCTGAGGTCCCTGATAATCCTACATATATTTTCTAGGTTTCCAAGAGGAGCAGGGTTTCTTTTAAACTATGCAACCTACTTTCTTGGTTGTCCTCAGTTTTTGCTGGGCCCTATTGCTAGTCAATCCCTTTCCTGGATCTTCTGGAGTTCCATGTCCTCATCCAATCCAATCCCTTTCCCAGATTTCCCCATGATAGACTCCATCCCTTTATGTTACCATGTTGGCTTCTACTGTTCCTCAAAGTCCAGCTGTGTCATCTGGTTTCCACTGTGCAAGCTCCTAGCAAAGGAACTTCTCCCACTCCTTCCCCTGATAATCCTGCTATCTAGATAGATGTCTTCCAGGGAGATTTTTCCTGCCAGTTTGGGGATGCTTGGGCATTAAGTCCCTTGGAAAGGGATGTATGGTCCCTTGTGGAGTCTGTAAATGTTACAGTTTCCTAGTAAATCAGAATTAATGTCCGATTCACCTCCCTATTTTATTAGCCTTATTGTCTGATTTTATTTCCTCCCTTTGTTAACTAGTTACCTATACTAACACAACCATGTAATGAAAGTTTGCTTTATAAAGATTAGTTTGAATATTCTTCAGAACTGCTAAACATTTTTAGATGAAACATAAAATCAGAATAATCTGCTTTTAAAATTGACTCATTTTTTTAAAAAAACATTACTATTGTTTAAATTTATTTTATGAAACATCTTGAACAGAATCTTCTATTTATATTTAAAATTTAAAACAAATAATTAAAAAACTGCAGACTTCATGAAGTGTGTTTACTAGAGATTTTTTTTATTTCTGACAAATATATTTGTGATTAGCTTTTCAAATGAATAATTTGTTTTCTGACTGGCAAAAGAAACATAATTTAAAGCAAATGACTACCAAGGGTATACTACCTCCCTTGGTAGTACAACGATACCTCTGAATCGTTGTTGGTCCTCGGAGCACCATTTTTTGCTTTTTCATGTGTCCACTGAGTATTTTGTCATGAACAATTATAACCTAAGCACCAAAATTCCTTTAACATTTTAAACCTCTGTGGTAACACAGTGAGATCACTGCCATTTGTTGCCCTGAAACAGTTATTTCTGTTATTTTATTATGTTATAAACTTCAACTGGTTTAGTTGCCCTTGTGAAAATATATCTCGTGATTCCTTTACCCTGGGTCTAAAAAGGCAATAGGTCTTTAGCTTGTTTTCTGTGTATAAATGAGCTTTGAAGACACAGCTGGGATTGGATACCTTTACTTCAAGTCACTAGATATTCTGAAGTGTTTTTAAGCTTGGTCAAAGCTCGAATTACATCCTGCGATTGGTCAATACAGACAAAATTATGCATCTGAAACCACCAACATGTATACACAGACCCAGGCCAAAAAACATCTAGGCGCTTTTGCCTCCTTCCACATGGGTACTTTGAAGGTAAAAAAGAAAAAGCTTGTATTGAAAAAGGAAAAAAAGAGAACAAGAAGGGAATTTTTTTAAGAGGACATTACATCAGTGTAGGACAGTGGCATTCAGTCATAGAAATCCAGGTGACTTTTGCAATCCCCGTATTTTTAAAAATTAAGATATTGATCTTAAAAATATGTTAGTGATATTTCTAATCAATCTATATTTTAAATGTTAAATTCATCAAGTGATTGTTTTCTTGACAACATAGTTAGTCCTATGTAAGAATATGTAACTTTACTGAGACATTAATTTAAATACTGTAATGCAGATATAGTCTAACAAAACAATCCTTGAATTAAGTACTACCATTTTTTTCAATTTGATAGCTGAAGCAACTGAACCTCAGAGATGTGAAGTGCCCAGCCTGCTCTTGCATAGTGAGCCTATAGATCCACCGAGGCACTTTAATGCAGGCATTGCCTAGAATCCGCTGGTAATCTCAGAGCTCTTCAGATTCACTAGGAGCTGGAACAAATTGGAGTCTAAAGCTCACTCAGTGACACTTTCTCCATCAGATATTTGAGTGGGTCCAGTAACCCTCAAGTATCACCCCTGGAGTTTCATGTGAGTTAGCATTCATATGAGTGATGAAAGAAATGAGTGTCTGTGAGGTGGCTGAGATAATTATGAAAAACACAAAACCAGAAAAAAAAGCCCAAAGGGTCATTCTGTTAACCTTCTCTGTCACCTGAAGTGTTGATTAGTCAGACTATCTGGGCCATGTTCAGTGATCAGGGTATGAATAAAAGACGTCAAAAAAGGTGCCAACTTGATCTTGAGGTTCTTACCAGGAGTGAAATTTCCCTTCTGATATCATTTTACTGGTCAAAGCAAATCATATAGCTAAGCATGGAAAAATAATCACTCAAGAGATGAGACATGGATATTGTGGTACATTTATAAAATCTAATACCATTTCTTGTATCCTGCCTTTCTTCTTAACCTTTTAGGCCCACCCACCCAGCCATACCTTCTGTTGCAGTTAGTATGTGTTGTCTACCCATACATTCTCTTTTACTGCATACAGATTATCTTGTTGTTGAGGTGGATTGAAGTGATATGTGTCCAGCTGATGCAATTAAAGGTCATTTTGCCCCTTTTTTTCCTCTTCAATATCTGAGTTCCAAATACTGAGATGGTGGTATCACTACCACCTGGTGGATAGAGTGTAGAAACCTAAGTCACTATATTTAAAAGTCACACTTCTAATTTATAGCAGATTATCTGTGAATAAGAAATGTTGTAGGACATTCTTGTCCTACAACACCATGATCTGGGTTATAACCTGGCTTATGTGAACTAATTCACCTGCTCTCCACTCTGAACTTTTATCACTTAAGTTTATCTCAAGAACCAGCAATGGATCTGTATTCTACTGTGGTACTAGTTGCACTGTGTTAGGAGGACACACTGAGTTCTATTTCTCTCTTTTGACTTCTTTTCCCAACTAAGATTACCAAAATTACACAAATGGTACAGAATTATTTCACAGCCTAAATGAACAATATAAACAATAGTGAAATGCTTATATTTTTGGCTACCCTCAGTAGTTTAATAATAAAACTTACCTTGAATTATCAAGTCAAGTTTTGTGTCCACAGAGAATTTAAAACATCATAAAACTATCCTCTCCTTTTTCATCAGATAAAATTAAGTACAAAATAATTTGAAATATGTATATATAATTTATGTCCCATTTCAACCTTTATTTTTATTATTTATACTATGTAGAATCTTACATCTTATTCAGATTTCTATTATATTTGGTATTTTGCCAACAGATTAATTTTCAACAAATGCACACACACAGCACACAAATGTTGGCATAACTTTCACAACATACATCTGCATTTGTCTCTCCTTTTTCTCACCCCAGAGACATATGTAGCAGACACTGTTAGTGGTTTACTTAAAATGTAAATTCCCTGGTTTCTTCTTCCTAACAGAATTCCAGTGTCATCTAGGTAACTCATGGTAGGCTGACCCTACTTCCACCTTCAGTGATAAATTCTGATTATTCCTGGAGAGATACGTTGCTCACAACGCTATACTGGTGAACGGCTTGTGAATGTGATTGCAATCTATTCTGCTAATTGGACATGAAACAATAGCACCTGGGAACACTCTGGGTAAAATTGCTTCACTTTATTGAAGAGCATGGGCATCTTTTCCGATTTATGCACATTTATCTGATGGCTGGTGTACCTTCAGTCATTGATACCAAACTAATGATAAAGCCAACATTTTATAAAAGTAAAAACCAGACAATTAGAGAAAACTGAAAGAGAGCAAGGATTAATTGTGCTTATATCCTGCCTTAGTCAAGGATTAGTCAATTAAAATCTTAGTTTATTTATTTTAATCAAAGATAATTATAAAGTCTGAATTACAGAGTATTTTTTATAAATTTAACTTTTTATCATGAGAGAATGAACATCCTATCACCAGTGCCTATAGTGCCTAGCTAATATTAAAAATGAGATAAATTATTATTTAAATGTGAAGAGGACTATTTTTATTATATTTATTATAGTGATACAAATATGTTTCTACATTGCGTCACATATTTTTGGAAGAAAATGCACTACTTGTTTTAACATAGTACAATAAATACTACTACAATTTTTTTAAATATGGTCCATTAAATTTTTTATTAAAAATGCTCCTTTATGTTATTAGGAGATAATGAGTAAATGAACAAATCTGAACAATGTATTGCCATGAATGCAAATATAACAAGAAATATAATAATAGCTTTATATTGGACCAGGGAAAATGCTGTCAATAGACGTGTCACTGAGTTCTGTTGTCAAAGTCAATAGACGTGTCACTGAGTTCTGTTGTCAAATGGTATCACCGTTCCTTTGGTAAAGTGCGATTGCAAACATTAAAGTCATAGTAGAGATCTATATTTAAATATAAGCTACCAGATAATCTAAAATAAGAGCAATTACCAGAAGGAATGTTTAGTATATTGTCTACCCTTTTGTCAATGGACTTTTAATGAGCTTTCCTTGGGGCATGTCAGCCACATTTTCTAAGTTTGTCAAGAATGCCAGAATAGTTGAATGTGCACTTATCATCATTGTGGAGGAAAATAAAATCACAGTCATTTATATCTCTTGGAGTTAAGAAATATATTGGGATTATGATTTACTAGCAAAATTATTTTATTTAATAAATTTTAAATTTGATTAGGAACTTACATAAGGATAGTCTTTGTATGAATGTTTTAGTTGTATCTCTGAACAAATGAACATTTGAATTGAATCTGTTTTTTAGGGGTTCTGAAATCTGAAACAGAACTTGCAGATTTCAAGCCCCACCAACATTCTTTATTAAAAAAGGAAATAATATTCTGCAAAATACTCAGTTTATTAATGTTTATTTAGATGAGATAGAAGTCAGTTAGTTCTGATTTCCTAGACTTAAAACTCTAGATAAATAAGTTGGAAGAGGTTTCCATTAACTTTTGCACTGCAATTTCACTATAACCAAATGAATAGTAGTTAATATTGTTATGATATTATTTTATATTATTAAGGAAGAAAAACAACATCAACTCTTCTAACTTCCTTAATAAATATGAAAATAATTACACATGAAATGATAGCTTAAATTAAATATACATATATATTTAGGAAAAAACAAAAAATTTCAGGAAAATTAATTTTTAAAAATGCAGCATGAGTATTTATGCCATTTAAAACAGAAACAATTATGTTGTTCCTAAATGATGACATTTTATTATAATATGCATATTATTATAGAAAGAATTCCTCAGAAATTATCTGAAATTACTCAGAATTTGGCAGGGCTTAATGTAACATTACTCAATGGAAATTTCTCAAAGACACTGATTATTCATAACATATCATTGTATGTGGACAAGCCATTAGTGGCAGTCTCTATACTTGCATTCCTTACAATAACCCCATAATAAAGGCCTGTAAATTCAAGGTTTCAGGATCCATGCAGAAAGTAATAACAGGAAAACTTGAACAGATATCTTGATTTATGGGATACTTACCTGAATGGCAATCAGCAAACAATTAGAATACTATTTTCTGAAGATAAACACTTCAAAACCGTCATGGTGGTAAACTTTATCAATATACAATGTTTAGATTAGTATCTTACATTGTGAAGATCTGTGTTTTTTTAATATATTTTTTATTGTTGTTCGACTACAGTTGTCTCCATTTTCCCTTCACCACTTTCCCCTACCCCACCCACCCCCACTTCCCACCCTTGCTCCTTCCCCCCTTTGGCTTTGTTCATGGGTTCTTTATACATGTTTCTTGATAACCCTTCCCCTTCTTTCCCCCCTTAGCATCCTACCCCTTCCCTCTGGTTACTGTCAGTTTGTTCTTTATATCAATATCTCTGGTTATATTTTGCTCACTTGTTTGTTTGTTATTAGGTTCCACTTATAGGTGAGATCATGTGGTATTTGTCTTTCACCACCTGTCTTATTTCACTTAGCATAATACTTGCCAATTCCATTGACGCTGCCCTGAAAGGTAGTAATTCCTTCTTTCTTTCTGCTGCATAGTATTCCATTGTGTAAATGTACCATACTTTTTTGATCCAGTCATTTCCTGATCGGCACTTAAGTTGCTTCCAGCACTTGGCTATTATAAATTGTGGTGCTATGAACATTAGGGTGCATAGTTTCTTTTGAATTGGCATTTCAGGATTCTTAGGGTATAATCCCAACAGTGGAATTGGCAGACCAAAAGGCAATTCCATTTATTTTATTTTTTTTAAATAACAATTCTTTCATTTTAATTGTTGTTGCAGTACAATTTTCTGTCTTTTACTCTCATCCCAACCCACCCACCAGGCAATTCCATTTTTAATTTTCTGAGGAAATGGCACACTGTTTTGCACAGTGGCTGCACCAATCTACATTCCCACCAGCAGTGTACTAGGGTTCCATTTTCTCCACAACTTCGTCAGCATTTATTGTTTGTTGACTTGTTTATGTTGGCCATTCTGACTGGTGGGAAGTGGTATCTCATTGTGATTTTTATTTGCATCTCTCTGATGGCTAGTGATGCCAAGCATCCTTTCATATGACTCTGGGCTCTCTGTATGTCCTCCTTAGATAAGTGTCTGTTCAGGTCCTTTGCCCATTTTTTAATTGGATTGTTTGTCTCCCTAGAGTTTAAATAGAGACTACCTGTTGTGACAAATTGAATTTCTAAAGTCTACTGAATTATTGATTCTTCCTGATTTTTAGTGATATGCCTTCTTAAAGCATCACTTCATGCCAGGGTATTCATTCAAAGTTCAGTTCTCTGTCCCAGTTTGAAGAGTCAAAGAAAGCAAATGTAACCTAGTTCTCAGCCACAGCTAAAATAAAAATCGGGATGAAAACACTAATGTCTGCAGCAAACAAATATGCATAGGCTGTTATAGAAAAAATCAAGGCTCACAACAAAAGATTGCAGAATAAATACTGAAAGTAGGTTTCTGTCTTGCCAAACAAGGCCTTTATAAAAATCAACTGATAAAATCAATGTACTATTATAGACCAAGGATTAGCTGTAAATAGTAATATATCCAGCTGAGTTGGAAACAACTTGAATTTAAATCACTAAAATAAAAAATAAAAGGAGCATGGTAAAGAATCAAACTAAAGTTTGTTGTTGTCTTTTTAATTTTGCCAGAGCTAAGAGTTTTCAAAGTCATATGGAAAATGAACTTATAAAAGGACTATCAGTATTTATATGTTGCCATATTAATATATTTTGGTTTTGTCATCTTTATAATGCCTTAGGTTGAGGTACCTCCTACATATCAATTTTATTTATATAATTACATATGTTACAGATATTACATTATATAAAAATAAAATGATGTAATACAGGCAGATGAAGCAACAGAGAGGACAAAGAAATAGAAAAGAATATCTAGCAAGAAAATCTACTACATATGATGTGTAAATATAATTTGATGAAAGCATAATAAATCAATGGGAAAGGGTTGGATGATGTAAAACTTGGTACACAATTATTTGTTTAGAAAAAAATTCACATCAGATAGTTTTCTAACCTATTAAATATTTTAATATAAAACAAATCAATAAATAAAAACCAGAAGGAAATTGAGGTGACTATTTATCTGATTTCTGATATAAAAAGAATTTTAAAACATGAGTTCTTTGATGCCAAGCGTGTATTTTATTTTATTTTGTCTTATACCCTAGAACCAAGTGTTGGAACATGTAGTAGATATATGTTGGGGTTTTGCTAAAGGAGTAAGTGAATGGATGAATTAATCAAGTGATTCATTAATTATGGCTGGTTAATCTGAACTTGATTTCTTAATTTATTCTTTTCTTTGTACTTTCCATTTTCATTTTCTTCAGGTTTAAATGTTTCAAAGTAGCAAAATTAAATCCCATTTTTTACTTTAACTTGATAGTTATCACATGAAAATCTGAAAAACTGATTAAAGAACACTCCTTGCAATAAAGTAATTTGTTCATTCATAAATGACTGAACAGAAACTGTCATCATTACCATAGAACATCCTCATGAAATACATGGCGACCAACTGCCCACTGTTTTTCAGCTCTTTGCTGTGTAACTGATGCAATAATTGGTGCATATTTAAATTGTATAACTTGATGCATTTATGATATGTATACACTATGGAAAACATTACCAAAATTAGTATTTACAACACCTTTAAAAGTGTCCCTTTATCTGTTTTCAAACCACCCCCTTTCATTGCCCCTCCACTGTCCTCCATGCCATCCCCTCAGTTCTGTAATCGCCTACCTATATATAGACTTTTAGTCACTGAAGGTATAAATCATTCTGATTTGTTTGTTTTTACTCAGTAAAATTATTTCTGAGATTCAATAATAAATACTTGTTTATTTATATTGAGCAGTATTCTGTTTTAGAATATACAGGAATTTGTTCATCCATTTATCTATTATTGGCATGTAAATTGCTTCTACTTCAAGCTCTTAGTAATAACACCAACAAGAACATGTATGAACAAGTCTTAGTATGTACATATATTTTAATTGCTCTTGGGTATATACCTAAGAGTGAAATGGCTGAGCCACGTGGTAGGTGAATATACTACTAGTCTTTAGGATATCACCAAATAATTTCCTGAAGTGGTATTTCTATTTCAAATTTCCACCAGTATTGTCTGGGAGTTCTAGTTGTTATACACATCTTAGCCAACACTCATCATGAACAGCCAATTTTGACTTTTCTCTTGGGTTAGTGGTTATGCAATAATATCTCACAGAATGTTTAATTTGCACTTAGTTAATGGTTAATGCTAATAACCATGATTGTGTTATATGCATTTATATGTCAGATCATATACATTATAATATTTAAAACATGTGTCATTGTGTTGATAATCTTAAAGTAAATAACACACACTAATTAAAATTATTTAAATTTCAATAGTTCAAAGATAAATATATTTATAAAATGTGGATGTGGCATTTTATTGTCATTACACACATGCAATGTGAAATTTCTCAGTTTTCCCAAAGAAATACAATGAGACTAATATATTACTACATTTGGCCTTTAATATGTAAGGATTAGAATTTCCAATTACCAAGGGGTAAAGTCTCTTATAGAAACAAATTTTTATCAGACCTTTGCAGAAGAGAATGTTTTTCCCCTCTACTTATTAAAGTTTATCATACTTTTTTATTACAGTGTCTAATGAAATTTTATTGCAATGACAAATATTTATTTATAAAATAGAGGTCAAAGTTGCATACTCATTCTTCCAAATTGCTCTCATAAGTTTGGATATTTCCTTGAACACACAGAGGAAGTATAATGAGAATGAGAACAAAAAGGATGATAAAAATAACCATTAAAGGGCCACATAGTCATTGCCACATATTTTAAATTTATTTTCACATTGATGCTGAGTTTTGAAAAGAAACTCTCTACTCTGAGTATATGAATATAAAGTAAAATACTGAAACTAAATGTATTATAAGCAAGTTAAACTCAGAAATTAAGTAATAAATTTGAAGGTAGTATAATTTCTTCCTTATTTTTAAGTAACCAAAGAGGAAATGTATGCATGTGCATGCAATATGCTTTCTTTTACAGATATGAAATCCTCATATTGAACCACCAAATCATTTATGGCAATGCAAAGTAACTAACACAACACTCCTCTTTTCCCTTCTTTACATTTAGGAAAGTTTTGTGAGTGTGATAACAGAGTGTAAATAACAATAATTAGGAAGCCATAGAAAAATAAAAAATCAAGCTGTGGCTCGTTGTCCTGTTTCTAAGGATTACTTGCTGCTCTATTTGTAAATAAAACATTTTCATTAAATCAGATTTCAGGTTTTCTTCTTTTTTGTTGTTGCATATAATCATATAGAAAAATGATAAGGAAAAGTGTACAGGGGATATTAATATATGATTATGGGAGAAGACTGTAGTGGCTAATCAACCAGAATAAAGAGGAGAGAAAACAAGTAATCAATCAGAAAACTCTGGAATAATACCCCATTTCTTCACTCATTAGGACTTTAGTACCTCATTACTAAAGTATTCGCTTATTCCTGTTTTCCAGCCCTAAGAATTGGCAGTTTTAGGCAGATTACAAGGTAAATGCAGAGTATAGATGATGTTATAGAGTCAGTCATTACATGATGATAGCAATGATTGATATCCTTGAACATTTAATGAAGGAATGTATCCATTAGGATGAGTTATTAGAGAATGTATCAAAGTGGAGATTGTTCTTAAGTTGGTCTTTGAAAAGAATATGAATTTGTATTACTAATCAAGATGAAAATGTTTTCTTAAAAACATGATGTTGCTAAAATTGTTGTTTAAAAACATTTGTGTTTCAATAAAGTATACTGAAGAACCCAAAACTGAAATTAAGGTAATAATTCGGCTTACCTTAACACAACAAAAAAAGGAATAAAACAAAACAAATAGATCAAAACACTTAGGATACATTTTAAAGGTTTTCTCAACTCTTCACAGCTTTCTCTCTGTTCCTCCTTCTCCTTTGTCTCTTTCCGTCAAGTTTGGAATCACAATTTACATATTCCAACCTATGCTTTAACTTAGTAACATAGACCATAAAGATTTTCCTGGGCATGTGATTTAGTAGAAACTCATAAAGACTATGTAATCCTAATCTTTTGAATAATTTGTTTAGTCTCCTAATATTTGCTATACAGATATCCCCCAGTGTTTGTCAATGTAAATAACATTATAATGAACACTTATGGATAGAAATTCTTAATCATATAGCACACTCCCAAAGTTTTTTCTAGAGGTAAAGTTATTTGGTTAACAGATTTTAAAGTTTAAGTAATATATACAATGCTACAAAATATTACTTTAATTCACAAATTGATTTCAGTTCAAATTACAAAGTTAATATTAAAGTAAGAGTAAAATATATTTGCATTTCAATAAATGTTAGTAATTTGAGATTAAATAGCTTCATAGCTCCAGGATAAGGCAGTTGATTAGAGATTATGTATTACAAATTCCCAATATGTATTCACGTAGCACTGTGATTTCCTACTGGAAGTGAAGTGGAGTTAACTGGAATGGTTGGATGGAATCTGCTCCTGTCACTATATCTCCAACTATAATAACCTGGGTAATTCATGTGGGCAGTGTGCAATTTTCTACATTGCCAATTATAATATATCATAGCTTTTAACAAAATTATATCATATTAAATATGATACTATGATAAAGTTCTAAACACATAAAATTTAGACATATATAAGACATTCAAAAATATTCAAAACAACCTGATTAAAAAACAACAAAGCAAAAATAAGTAAGTGGAAATGCATTATGCATAAAAGCTCTCCACAGCACAGGAAACCATCAACAAAATGAAAAAGTAACCTATGGAATAGGAAACAATATTTACAAACCACATATTTGATGAAGAGTTAACATCCAAAATATAAAGAATGTTTGAAGGGTGATTTTTTTTTCAATGAAGACAGTCAATTGGCAAACAAGTATGAGGAAAAAAAGGTTCAAAATCAATGAAATATCATTTCAAGCCTGTTAGAATGGCTATTGTTAAAAATACAAGAAATAAAATTGTTAGTGAGGATGTGGAGGAAAAAAACCCTGGTGTATCGTTGATGGGAAAGTAGATTGGTACATCTACTATGGAAAACAATATAGAGATTCCTCAAAAATTAAAAAATAAACTATCATAATATCGAGCAATCCCATTTCTAGGTGTATAACCAAAGGAGATAAAATTACTACCTCAAAAGATATCTAGACTCCCATATTTAGTGCAATATTATTAACAACAACCAAGACATGAAAACGAACTAAGCATCCACCAATAGAGGAATGGGTAAAGAAAATGTGATATATATGGTGGAATATTAAGCATGTATAAAAAAGAAGGAAATCCTGTTATTTGCAACAACATGGGTGGAACTTAAGGGCATTATGCTAAGTGAAGTAAATCAGACAGAGAAAGAAAAATATTATACATTCTAACTCATATGTGAAATCTGAAAATATCAGAGTTATAAAAACAAAGATTACAATAATAGTTGCGAGGGACTGAGTGGCGGGGAAAATGGGAGAGGTTGGTCAAAGAATACAAATTTTCAGGTATAAGATAAATAAATTCTGTGTCTGACTTACTTTATTTAGCATAATCCACTAAGGATGGGCCTTAATTAATCCAGCATTGGATGGATCTCACAGCATTGACAAAATTCAGGAAAATATGATGCAGCAGCTAATGGCAATCGAGACAATTGTGTGAAGTCCCAAAGTGCCTATTTTGAAGGAGACTGAGATGTCATTGTCCCGTGTACAATGTTTTTTGTGTTTTGTATCTTCTTCAAAAAATGTCTCTATTTTTTCATATTACATAGCTGGAAGCCTTCTACACAGATCTCATATACCTTACATATGTAAAAATATTTGTATTTATCGTCTTATAAGTTACAGAAATTTCCCACTTCTTAAAACTATCTTCCATGGCAGTTCCTTAAAATACTCAGTTTTCACAGTGAATATTTTGTCTGTGATATAAATTTGTCACCATGTTGAGTTTCTGATAATCGGGATAGAGGGAAGTTGGGGAACTTTTACTTTGTTTTTATTCTATCTTTCCAAAACCATCCATTCCCCATAGAAATCACAAAGGATTTCATTTTAGTTCCAAATTTAAGAAAAAGGGCTAAGTGTGAAGGCCTTTGAGGAGGCTATTTAAATTAGAGCACATTTCGCAACAGATGAAGTCGGCTATATAAAAAGACATGCTGCCGTAGGGTAAAATGTGCAATGTCAATTTTGACATTCTTGTTCAGTGTCATGGGATTTTGAGCTATAGCCTTGAAATGTACAGCTATTGTCAGAAGGTCCTAAGCGCCTAGAAAAACAGACAAATGATGGATGTGTTTTCTTCAGCTCTTCTCATTTCCAAGGTAGCTAATTTCATGGCATTGTGACAGTCACCGTGGTGCTTCAGGGCTGGGACGCCCAAGCACCACTGGAACAGTGGCAGCAGCATGCGACTGCCGTCCAGGAACTTGGCACTGCGCTCAGGTGGAAAGTCTTACTGAAGTATCGACACTCTGAAAGCAGACCAGCAAAGGTTAGACTTTAACGGAAGTAAATTTATTGTGTTTGCTGTTCTCATGTCTCAAAGCTACAATTAAGCATACTAATTCAGAACATGCGCCCTGGCTGGTTCGACTCCTGATCAGGGTTCAGGCCCGGGTTGCTGGTTTTGTCCCCAGTAGGAGCACGTGAGGATTGCAGCCAATGGATGATGTCCACATCAGTTTTCCTCTCTCTCTCTTTCTCTTTCCCAACAGTTTGATTCTCTAAAATCAAATAAGCAAGTGAGTAAGTGAATAAATATATTTTTTTAAAAAAAGAAGGTGGACTTTGCATTTCATTTGCCTATGTTCAAAACATGGCTTCCCCGCTTGGTAGATTAGTATCATATAGTATTTACTTCTTTACAACTCAGTTTCCTCATTCCTTTCTTAAAGTTGTTAATAGTGTTTTCCTCAAAGGTATGTCGTAAAATTAAATTAGTTAAGTACTGTAAATTCTTTGCACATTGTTTAAAATACTAAGTACTCAAATGCTATTGCTTTTTAAAAAAAGATTTTATTTATTTATTTTTAGACAAAAGAGGAGGGAAAGAGAAAGAAAGGGAGAGAAACATCAATGTGTGGTTGCTTCTTGGGCACTCCCTACTGGGGACCTGGCCTGCAACCCAGGCATGTGCTGTGACTGGCCAGCGACCCTTTGGTTTGCAGGCCAGTGCTCAATCCATTAAGCTACACCAGCCAGGGCTCAAATACTATTGTTAATAATACTATTTTACTGCTTAAGTCAAGTAATTATTAAGAATGTTAACATTTTGCCACTTACTTTGAGAAATGTCCATCTATTAAAAAAGAAAAGCTATCAACAATTTAAGTAGCTTTCATTATTTCTAAATAGCTGTTCATTTACAGAAATTGACATCACCCACTCAAGTATAGAGACGTTAACTTAGGAACCAAACTAAGAACCTTTCTTGCATATGAATGTAATGTTTGCTTTATTTCATACTTATACAGTAATATTATAAATAACATATTGCTTATTTGAAGTGTTTAGCATACTTACTAAATTGTTAATATTTTAAGTATACTGTAAAATATCTTCAAGATTTATAAAAGTATTCTTATTAATTAGTAATATATTCAAAGTGTTAAATTTTCCCCAAACATTGACTAAGAACAACTTAGAATAATATGCTAACTTAAAACACAATAGAAATGCTAGGTGCATATTTATATGTCTTAAATGTCTTTTAAAGAGGCCAGGCTACTAAAAATGAAGAAATTATGTCATTTGCATAAGCTTTTAAGCACATCCTGCAGTGAAATGTGTCATTCTTGCCTAGAGTCTGCAGATTAACATATTTGTCATTTACCTCTTATGACTTAAAGTGAATATTTCAAAACTTTTGCATTTCCCTGCAGTATTGTATTTTTCTGATGCCCTAAAAAAATGATCTGAACTTATGCACCTTATACCTACAAGAAAATTGTTTTATAGTTATGAATTCTAGAAAATTAAATGAATGGAAATCTAGATATTCAAAATAAAAGAAAACGTAAGAAATTGTAAATATGTAGGTCAATTAAAAATATTTTGATTTCTCTTTTCAAGAACATTAAAAGATAATTCACAATTTAAATTAAAAATAACATATTTTGAGTTTTACTGCAAATGTTGGGGGAAATGTACAATAATGATAGCACAAAGGCAGAAAAAATAAAATGGCAATTTATTTTTCTATAGATCTGTAAAAAATAAAGTGGTATGAAAATATTTGAAGGTAAATTTCAATAAGTTGAAGATGAATAATAAGCATTTACTTAGATTTGTAATTATTGCAAATCTAAGTGAATTTGCATACAATAGATTTCACATATTTGCATACAATAGATTTCACATATTTAACATTTGCAAATCGATGGGTTTTGAAACCACATTTAAAATATTGAATCTATCCAGAATCTAACACATTTTCACATGCTACTTTGGTAATTTTTTCCTTCCACCCCTCATGGTCCTTGCCCCCGTAAACCGTAGGTCTGCTGTCACTACACATTAGGTTTTATTTCCTAGGATTTTATGTAACTTGAATCCTATATTATGTACTTTCATGGTGCTGTTAGTGGCAATGATCTGGCTTCTGACACACAGCATACTTATAGTATTTTGAGGTTCATAAATTTGATGTGGGTACAAATGATCCTGCTGAGTAGTATTCCATTGTGCAGATCTACCACAATTTGTTTATTGACCAATTGATAAACACTTTGTTAATTTTCAGTTTTTAGATACTACAGTAAAACCATTGTGAACATTCATATACAAGTTTCAGTAGGAACATATGCTATCATTTCTCTTGGGTAAATATCCAGGAAGAGAATAATATCTATATGACCCATATAGATATAAATATTTATATAGATGTAAATATCTACATGGGTCATATAGAATGTGTGTATTTAACTTTTTAAGAAACTGTTAGGTTTCTAAGTGTTTGAACCATTATACATCCATAAGGATTTCATATTTTTTGATACTCCAGCATATGATAATTTAAAGTTTAAATTTCCAAATGTTCATTGCTCTAATATATGAATATAATTGATATATGTATATTAATTTTATATTTTGCAAATCTGCCTACCCTCAGTAGCCTTACTAGCCGTTTTGTAGATCTTATTATGTTTTCTACTGGACCATAATTTCTCCACAGCAACACAGCTGACATGATGTGCTGTGCACTTACTTGCTGCGTGAGGCCGTCCTGTGCATTCCAGCACATTTAACAGCAGCCGTGGCCTCTGCCCATAGATGCCGACAAAACTCCATAGCTGTGTTCATGGAGAATGTCTCCAGATATTGTCAAATGTCTCCTTGGTGACAATATCATCCCTACTGGAAAACCACTGATATAGTTACTCATGTCATTTGTGAATAAAGAAAGTATTTTCTGATTCTTTTCCAATCTAATGGCTTTTTGTTTATTTGCTCACTTGTTAGTTTTCCATTGGCTTGCCATATTGCATCAACATTAACTTTTAGAACAATGTTGAATTGAAGCAGTGAGGATGAATATACTTGCTTCCGATCTTGAAAATATTTTGCTCTTTTGAATAATGTTA
The DNA here is from genome assembly GCA_004024845.1 of Tonatia bakeri. Taxonomy (NCBI): domain Eukaryota; kingdom Metazoa; phylum Chordata; class Mammalia; order Chiroptera; family Phyllostomidae; genus Tonatia; species Tonatia bakeri. The sequence goes on from PVIA01000906.1 coordinate 220,335, forward strand.
GCTCTAGGTTTTTCATAAATGCCCTTCTTCAGGTTAAGGAAGTTACCCTCTATACCTAGAGTACTGAGACTTCTTTTTTATCAGTAATGGATGTGGGAATTGATGGAATGCTTTTTGTTTTATCATTTGAGGTTACCATATTTTTCCTTTTAAAGTTTGCTATTATTCTAGATTACATTGGTTGATTTTTAAAAATGTTAAACCAACTTCACATTAGTGGGATAAATCTCACTTGAACATAGTGCATTGTCTATTTTATCTATAGATGTATTTGATTTGCAAAAATTTTGTTTGTAAGTTCTATATTTATGTTCATGGGGGATAATAATATGTAGCTTTCCTTTCTTATGATATCTTTGATTTTGGTGATAAGGCAATAATGACATCATAGAATAAATTGAGATGTATTACCTTGTTGTTAATTTTGGGGAAAACTCTGTTCTTGATTGTTTGATGTTTATTCACCAGTAAATCCATGTGAACCTAGAGTTTTTTCTTGTAGAAAAGCTTATAAGTACCCATTTAATTTGTTTAATTGATATGAGACTACTCAGATTATCTTTTCCTTCTTGAATAACAGGTATTTTTGCCTTTATGGGAAAAATATATATCATATATATTACTATATATTATTCTTTCCAATCATATTATATTTGTTATAACTTCCAACTATATATAAATATATATGTGTATATATTGCAGCTCTTTAGTATATAGTGATTGCTAACCATCCTTGCATAAAAATGGCTCTTAGGAATATACTTCATTTATTTTGTGAATACACCTATGACCTTGAAAAGGCTGTGGACTTTGATGCCATATACTGGAAGAATGAGGTACAATGGAAGAGAAACAAAATTTGGAATAAACACAAGAAGGAGGCAGTTGGCAGAAAAATTCTTCAATCAAAATAGAGAAGATTTAATTCTCATTGATACCTACTTAAAATGGAAGTAATCACCTGTGGTGGACTCCGGCCAGCAGAGCCTGCCTGTTGTGACGCACAGTAGATGAGAATTAATGCACAGGAGACAGCAATCCTCTGGAGAAAAAGGGGATGGCACGGCTACTCTCTCAAGGGGAGAGTGCCTGTGAGTGCCTCGGTCACTCTGTCAAGAGGAGAGCACCTCGACCCTTGCCTAGACAAGATTTTATTGTTTTTCTCGGAACTTACATCAGAGAAAGATTTATTATCTATTACACAGAATATTATTGTCTACATTTTAGGTACATTCAAAGAAATGAAAATAATACAGAGGGGAATGGCGGCAAGCTGATTAGTTCTGTCCTTGGGAAATTCACACAAGCTTTGGAAATTACCTTGAAGATAGACAATACACATTTGTTGTTTTAGACCAGGGTGATGGAGTTTTAGCAAGAGCAAGCCATAACAATCTGTATGCATTTTCTAGACCTGATTCCCAGGGGAAAAGTCAGTTTGAATGTCTGGCTCCTGCCCACCATTTTGCTTCTGTAAGTTTTCCATAGAGAGCTGAGTCACATTTGCCAGACTGAAAGAAACCGGCCCCCTACAATCACCCATTATTTTTTTTCCTTTTTGATTGGCATAACCTCAAATTAAAATAATCAGCATCGGTGTTTTGATAGGCATACAAACCAGAGTAAGTCTGTGTCTGTATTCTCACACCTTACGCATCCAACGATACATAAGAGCCAATACCAGTCATGATGTGAGACTAAACTACCCTTCCACTGGCTCCTTTAGAATATTACATTACAACATACTGTGATGAAAATACAGTTAAAGTGTCCAACAGTCAAACACAGGAAAATATTGTTAATAGTTCATGCAGTTAATTAATAATAATATTGTATTTTTATATTTTGTAATGTTCTTAGAATTTGTAAGTCTTCAAATATATGCAATTTGTTTTGATTCTTTGCTTGCTCTAAATTAGCATTCACTTTCATATATAATTTATTTTTGATATTGTTATACTCTTTCTTTTTATTTGTATTGGCCTGGACAAGCTATTTTATTATTTTTTAGTATTTTTTCATTTCACTTCTTCGCATGAGTCTCACAATACCTGATTCCACTCTGAGTATATGGCAAAAGCTGACACAGAAGAGGAAGAATTTCAAGATATAATATTTGAATGCTAGTGCAAAGCCAGATTGTTTTGGTCTTCTGGGCTACAGGAATGAATTGAAATTGTATCCTAACAACATGGGGCTTGTGGGGAAAAAAAGGTAGGAAAAAAAACATCACTCTGATTCCTTTGTGAAGAACATATTAGGGAGAGGCAGCAAGGGTAGAATCAAGCTAGGAAGTGATAATTCATTTTATTATTCAGGCTGAAAATGCTGGTGACCTGGTCCAGGATGTCAGAGCGAGACTGAGAAAATGTTAAAAGCCTAAAGAAAGTAAAAAAAATAAAATAAAGTACTAACTATAAACATGCAAGGAGGGTTTTTTTTCAATACATTAATTATTGGGGATACGTACAGTTCTATAGATCTCATGAGTATTTTGTCTTGAGCTTATGGATAAATGGTTTACTTTTACAAATATAAGAAAGAATAAAATTTAAAGAGACATGTATGGCTTTTATAATGCACAATGCAGATAAACCATCAAAGGAGAAGACCGGAAATGGTGTGAATGTTTCAGAGGCATGTAAGAGCAAACGTAAAGGTTCACAAGAAGTTGGGTGTGATCAATAGTACCAACTTTTGCTGAAACTGATGCAGACAGAAAAAATATCAACTAGATTTTAAATAAAGTTAGTTTATAAAAAACACATTTGATAATCTGGAGGGTTTAGAGCCTTATGCTGGATTGGAGAGGGTTGAAGAATAAATAAAATGTGAAGAGGTGGTCCTCTGTACGAAATGCTATGGAGATTAAGGTGAGCGGGGAAATGAGAAAATCTGGAGGGAAATATGTTTAAGAAATAGGATGAGGGGGAAGGGTTTTCAGGAGCAACTATAAAGGACAGATGGATAAAACCAAGGGGGTGTGGAAGAAGGGAGGAGTGGTGGGAATGGCTGGGGGGTGGGAGGAAAATGCAGACAACTGTCCTTGAACAACAGTAAAATAATTAAAAAAATAAGTAACTAGTATAAACTTGTAAAAAAAAGAAGTGGGTGGGGGACCTATTCTGGGTTATTATTATGAAAATAGAATATATTTATCTTGGGAATAAACAAATGGAAGCTAAAAATTTGTTGATGCAAAGGAAAGAATTGAATGTTTTAAACAGACCTGATATAAGTACTTTGTTTCAGAGGTGCAGAATCACTAGGAGGGCAGTGGGAAATTGAAATTGAAACAGAAAGAAGTCAATAAAGCTGTTACTGAGCCTGCTTGCATCATGAGAAATAGTGAAGAACACATATTTGTCAATCCACTGAATGTCAAGAAGTTAGTATGTACTTTTTTGAGAGCTTCTCCCAGTTGTGAACTCCAAGATCTGATGGGATCCAGTAACTATCCCTGCAGAAATTCTTCGGACAGATAGAAATAGTGGCAGCTGGAAATTGTCCAGGACACCAGAATTGTTAACACCTGAAGACTGCAGGTGGAGCACCTACAGCATCTACCAAGTCAAAACAGAGACACAAGTTCCCAAACTGAATATTATAAACCCTGGGTTGAAGTACATGTTCCTCCTTAAGAAGGTAAATGTTATAATTTTTATCCAGCAAGTTATCTCATTTGAACAATATTAAAATAATGATGGTGTTAATCAAAACAAATATGAAAAGTGTCATGTTTAAATTGTTTCCCTCAATTGAATGTTTGGACAGAATGAAAGCAAGCATTCCCCATATAAACTGAGCAATAATTTGCCATTCACTTTTAATTTAGTGACAGGGTGACATGGACAATTTATTAAATAAGTTTTGTCATTCTGCCTAATATAATTACCTGGTGTTGAGACTACAGACAACTAAACTGGAAAAGGCAGGAAGCCTTCCTTTGTTACCATTTAAATTTATTTTTTAAACTTTTAGGTAAAAATGACTTTACCTGTTCTTCAGTCACACACACACACTGAAACTGAAGAAATATTTAAGTAAAAGCTATTTTTATAAAGGTTAGCTTTTGGGAAAAGAATACAACGATTGCACTTAATGAGTGGTTTTTCCCAGAGTAAAATAATTAAGTAACTCGATTCAGAAAAGTATAAAAGAGGTTGAAAACTACCACTTTAAATATTGATTCCTTCCGCTGGAAAGGAGAACAGTGCTTCTTTAAACTCTTCTATCACAGTCCCAGCTGGGGGTTGATGATTCTGACAAGCTGTGATGCTATGCTCTTAACAAAGCCCAGAGCTTTTAAGCTGTTATAGAACAGTGATTTTCTGATATGCTGGATATCAGTATAAGGTTGTATTTTAATAATTCTATCCTGAAACTCTGACACCCCTATAGTTTTAGAAAAGAATATGACAGCCCATTGGTCCACTGAGAATGAGATTATTTAAAATGCTAAGTATCAATGACTGTTAGAGAAAAATGAGACTATTCAGATAAGCACAGACTTCTAGGAATCATTTCCATACATTTTACCAAAAATATATATATGCATATAAACAAATATATACATATCTATATACATAACTAAAGAAAATGAATGCTTTTTTTAAAAGTAAGAAATTTTACATGAATCTTACTCTACTAGTCTGATTCCTTGTGGTATGCCTGTAAGCATTCTATTATTTAATTATTATTTAATCATTATTTACTTATTATTTAATATTTTAGTTGAACATTATTTGATACTTTGATTTTAAATAAATTCATTCCCTCCTCACTGAGCTCACAGGTGGGAAGAAACAATAGATAGTATTCCACTGCTCAGAAAAGCCCAGGAATAAAGAGATCGTCTCCACGATGCACAAGGGGAGGCCTGGCTGGCTGCTGAGAGCGGATGTGGTAAGTTTGAGGATCTGGGGCTGATCAAGGAAAAGGAATGGCCATGAGAAAGGCAGTGCTGCTCAGTAAGATTTAGTGGATGGTTCCTTGGACAGAACTGCCTCTGAGAGATTCATTTATAGCAAAATACCTTCCAGATAGAGTAGTGCAGGGTGACACCACCCCAAAATAGAAAAGTCAAGGGACTTGCACAGAGAGGGTGTTTGGATAGGGGGTTTGTAAGGCTACTTGATGCTGTCTTCTAAGAGCGAAGTGGGGACCTGAATCACAGAGCTCCAAAGGACGGTAACAGTATGGGATCTTTTATGAATACATACAGTTTTCTGGCATTTTTATTATCTAGAATAAGTAGAAGCAAAGACAAATCAGGTGAATTGACTATAGAAAAATGGAGGGTACAGAGAAATTTTTTAAGTTATTTTTGCTTATTTTGTTTTTTGTTAGTAAATCTTATGTTTGGTAAGTGTGAGAATGACAAGTATACAAAAATATAAGAAATTTATAATAAAATATTTTAATTTTATACTATTTTTATTTTTTAATTTATTTTATTCTTTTAAAGATTTTATTTATTTATTGCTAAAGAGCACAAGGGAGGGAGAAAGAGAGGCAGAGAAACATCAGTGTGTGGTTGCCTCTTGTGCATTCCCTACTGGGGACCTGATCTGCAACCCAGGCATGTGCCCTAGATTGGGAATTGACTCTGTGACCCTTGGATTCACAAGCCAGCACTCAATCCACTGAGCCACACCAGCCAAGACTATACTATTTTTAAATTTAAAAAAAAGAGAGAAACAAGAATGAGTTTTTCTAAGAATCCTAGCAACATTATCAGAGTGCAGAGTGCAGAGATATTGTTTGTTCTCTGGGGAAGAATTTGTTTATAAACAATTTAAAATTGCTAGAGCAGGTTTTATAACCATGAAGAATGAAGATCTCAAATAAGAAAATAAGATAATTATCTCACTTAAGCAGAAACCCAATATTGTCTGATTTACAATTATAATTGGGCTGCCATGCATGGTTTAGAACATGCCTAGAACATCTGTTTTTGTGAGGCCTACAAAGCATTATTGTGTGCATGAGTGGGAAAAGATCAGAAGCCAATGGCTTACCTGGCCTGCACTGTCTTTTCTTGCACATGGACAGTGCAGCCCACTGTGCTGAGTTCCAACCTCTGATCAAGAATTTGCAGACAACATTTACAGGCTCATCCAAATAAGTGTTGGGCCTTTCTATTTTGAAACATTGCTGCCAGACATTTTTTTTCCTTTTAAGTCTCTTAATAACAAGAAGCAAAGTGTTATTTTCATATCAGGACATGAGGAAATAATTTACTAATAAGCTCAAGTAGAAGTAAGTTTACAGATATATTATTTAAAATAAGGTGGATATAATCATCAGGGCCATGGTTGGAAATAATATCATGCTAAATAGGGGTAAAAGGATTACAAATGTGGACAAGGTGAGGGGAAATTACAAATGGAGATAAAGAACTCTTGGTCTAGTAGCAATGGGAACTTACCACATTTGTCATTGAAGAGTCATGCAGAGGGGCTGTTAGAATTAAGCAAGTACTATACCGGTAGAAGATGACCACTGGAGAGTATATGTAGACTTTGGTAAAAAAATTCTGAGGCACTAGCATGTAGAAAAAATGATAATAACCCAACCTCTCTTTTCATTCTTGAAACTCCTGCCACCTTTTTCTCATGTTTGATTATAACTACAATGTAGGGGCATGTAATTTCCAGGTAATGTCATATATAGAAATCACACATCAAAGATGCAGAGTAGAGCAGAGTAAAGAAACAAAAGGATGTTCACATCAGTCTACCCTCTTGTCTCACAGCATCCACTCTTGAACTTTGGCCAGAAGAAAAACTTTTTCTTTAAATCCCAGAGGTACCGTGTCCTATCAACTACTGTGCCATTATGCAGTGCTGTCAACCCAAGTATACTCCTGTCATGGGTTGAATTGTGTTCTCTTCTCTTCGCAAAATACATTAGTCTTAGCACCTGGTACTTATGGATGTGACTTCATTTAGAAATAGGGCCTTCAAAGATACCATCAGGTTAAAATAAGGCCGTCAGCTTCGTAATCCAGAATGACTCATGATTGTAGAAAATGGGAAATGTGGACACAGAAACAGAGAACACCATGTTAAGACGGAGACCCAGAGAAAGAGTCATACAAAGACTGCTGAGGAAATATAATTAAAAACAAGCTCTCCTACCAACCGAGAAATGCTCTTCCCAAAGGTAGTAGAGAAATTGTCTAATATTGTTATTCTTAAGTGAGTATTATGTGGAATGTGATGTGCAGAACAAGTAATCTGCTCAGAGATCACAAAACAGAAGGAAACCTCGCTCTTACTTAGCAAGGAACAGAACAGAAGGAAATCTCACTCTTACTTACAACTCATCTCATACATTTTTCAAGATTATCTATAACTAGTCCTCAGGTAAGAGGACTTGACTATACTATTTATCACACATAGTTCATATTAATTATGTGATAATTGACATGATCTTCTGTCAACTAATTGGCTTTATCCAGAGAAAGAAAAAAAAAATATTTCTTTTGATGCTTACAATTCAGAGATGGCCTCCATTTCTTTGAGAAAGACAATCCTGCATTGTACAGCTGAAAAAAGGCCTATCTAGTTTTCAAAGTAATCTGTTAAATTTTGAGGAGACAATGCACTTAAAAATTCAACTTTTCTAAAGTACAAATTCTAGGAAAAAGAAGGGAAGAACAATCTCTTTCCTTATTTTCAACAGGGGGACTATGCCTCTTATTTTATTTTTTTTATTTTAAAAATAAAACACCCCTATGAGAGAGAGAGCAGACTGGAGTTGTGCTGCTACTTACCTAGCATCCCCAGCAGAGGCCAGAAACCGAAACAGACAAGGAAGGAATATTGCTTAGAGGCTTTGAAGGGAGCATGGCCCTACCAACATATTGAGTTGAGAATTCTAGCCTCCAAAGCTTTGAGAAAATAAATTTTGGTTCTTTTCAACCATCCAATTTGTGGTTCTTTGTTATGGTAACTCTCAGAAATGAATATAATTCCTGTCTAAAATTTAAATTGTTAACAACCCACGGTGCCTTCATATAAGTTAGTAAAAAAAAAAGTGTGAGAATTTAAGAGAAGAAAACAAATCAATCAACTTAAAGCATAGCTACTTTAGTCATATCTTCTGTTGGTCACAGGGAGTTATGCTGATACTTGGAGTTTCCTGTCTGGACCACCCATTTCCTGTTTCTGTACCTTCTGTTAGCAACATGGCATGTCAGAGATGTTTACCAAGTGGTTTGAGCCTAAAACTGATACTTTCATAATTTAATTCTTTAGTGGTTGTATTTTCAGAAAGACCAATAATAGCAATGCCGCATAATAACAGAACTTCCTTCTCTGCATTATAGAATTACCCAACTTCCAAGATGACCCCGTAAATCTGTCTACTAGACTTGTCTACTAGACTTGTCTACTAGAGCCTAAAATATCCATATGGTAGACTCGGTTTTTAATTCAGCTGATGTGCTACCTGATAAAAGTACTCTGTAGTACTGGCATCTCAAAGCTCATTTACCCCAAGGCTGTGGAGATGGGAAGCAAAAATTCCATCTGGATAATAAGAAGAGACCACTGGAACTCCATCGGTTTCCCGAGTCTCTGACTTCTTACTACTTGGGAAACAGTTCCACATCACTCTTTTCTCTAGCTGTGTCATTCTGATGGAAGGGAAACCTGAGCAATCCGTGGCCTGGAAACATTGCTGTATTCCTCATAGTTTAAATAAGTTTCATTGCCTTAGGCCGTGTTCTGTCATGCCATGAGGTGTACCGTCAAGTATATTAAGTCTATATAGTACATTCTTAGGTGCTTCAGGGCATATATATTACAATATAAACAACCAAGAAGAAAATATCATTAAGAATAAAATCATCATTATAGAACTTAAAGATAATATAAATATAGAACAGTGTATTTTGAAGAAAATTTGACAATATTTAAAATTTAGATGAACTGTATAAAAGCATTAAAAAATACAACTCAATAAAACTGACAAGAGGGTAAAGTAGAAATCAGGAAATGCCTATAGCTATTAAATGAATTAACCTCAAAATATGAAAAACTTGCCACAAAGTTATATCTAAGTACAAATGACTTCGATAGCAAAAATGTTGACTCAGTAAAATCAAACCAATATATTACAGAGCAAGGGAGTAAGAAGCCAATCACTCTCACAATCATAAATGCAAAATATTAGCAAATTTAAGTCACCTCTATATTAAACATGAATATGTTATTAAAAGTTTTAATATGGTTATTACTTCAAAGCTTATTTATACTTCTAAATTTAATGGACATAAACTCATTAAATTAAATGAGAAAATAACATTATTTACCTTATATAATTCAGAAACTATGCTTGATAGCTTCTAAAATGTTTAAATCATAAGTGCTATTTATATTTACACTATAAAACATACCTATATAAATTTTGGAGAAAATTTATTTATATAGTTTGTTTTGATTCCAAGGGGAAGATACCTGCTACCTCTGTATCTATTTAACTAAATTTTGCAAGTTTTAGCCCATTTTATAAGTGAAAAGATATAAAAATGGGAAATCAAATAAAATAGAATAGCTAATTTTGAAGAAAATCAAGTTTTGTAATAGTATGTAAAAACCTAGAAATATCATGTAATGTTGGTAAGTATATAAACCAGTATCACCACTTTAGAAAATTATTACTATCTGCTGAAACTGATCATAAACATATTCTACTACATGACGAGGCGATTCCACTCTTAGCAACAATAATTTAACCCACAGATGGGCCAGCTTATTTGAAAGGACAAACACAAGCACACTTATGTGTATGTGTGTGGCATTATTTCGTGGCATTATTTCAAATAGCTCCAAATGAATAGAGAAAAGCACCTATCGACCTGGGGTGCATTTAATAACGACTTCATGGAATATTGACATAATCATTTAATTTAATCAACAAAATGATTAAAAATAAGTTACTGCTATAAGCAATGACACATGTGAACTTACAAACATAATGTTGCATGTAGAAAGTCAGACACAACATAGTATATGCTGTATTCACTCCTTATACATGCAACTTTTTAAAAGAGCAAAAATGAATTATGTTAGAGTCAGAATATCTTTGATGAGATTGATGACTGGGAGGAAACACAAATCTCTTGGTATTTGGATAATGTTTTCTATTCTGATATCGAGAGCTTTTGTGGATATGTGCACATTGTAAAATTTCTTTGCAATGCACTTGTGGTGCATGCTGTTTACAAAATATTTATTATACTTCAATTTTCAAAGGTAAAATGTTTTTGTGATATTTTAGTCATAACATATAGTCAAAACTATTGCATAGTTTTGCAATAAACCTTGATGAACTTAAACTAATTACATTTAAACTATAGTTCAAAAACTAGAAGTATTCAAAATAACATTCAAGATATTTATCATACCCACACAAATAAAACAAGATTTTTATATGCAATCAACTATGTGCTCAATGGTTCACATTAAAAGTGGGTTTTTCAGATATTCTCTTTATGGTGGTAGTAAATAAGTGCCTCAGTATCCTAACTCAAATGTAACTCAAATAATATCTCTAAAGACATATAAAACTATTCATGTTGGAATTTATTTTAGCTTTGTGCCTTAGTATAGTACTATTAAAATGTAATTATGTCAGTTATGCAAGTATAATAATAAACAAAAATTAACTTCATGAATTTCATCTCAGTCTGAGTAGCAAAATTATCTAAGCATAATTATCTTTATATTTAAAAATGAATATTCAAAACAAAATTTAATGAACGGCCTCAATCCAAATATGTCGATGTTATTTAAAAAATGGATACCTATATTAAGGCAAATGGTTCATTTTGAATTTTTTTAGGTGACTTATTTGTGTTGTCTGACATCGCAATAAAACGTGAAAATAATGCCTTCAGAAGTATATATGAAAAATTGGTAATTAAAAACTGTTTTAAAAATGATCTTTGGCTAAAGTTGTGGCTGAGATGGTTCTCTCTGAATCTCACAGGGAACATTCTGATTCCTTACTTTCTCCAGATTTTAGAGGTCACCTGCCTGCCTTGGCTTGAGGCCACATTCTCCATCTTCAAAGCCAGCAGAGGCAGGATGAGCCTTTTCTCAGGCCACCCACCTTTATGAGCACATCATTCTCTTCCTCCCTCTTATAAGAGTGCTTGTGATTACTCGGGCCTACTTATGATCCAGGGTAATCTGTGTAATTCAAGATTCTTAATTACATCTACTAAATCCTTTTTACCATATAAGGTAACATATTCATAGGTTCTAGAGATTTGTATATGGATATCTTTGAAAGTCCATTTTCAACCTACAGTTCTTTTTTATTTACTTACCCATTTAAAGCCAGAGCTTCATTTTCAATATATTGTTTAAATAGAATGGGTGACAGAGGAGTGGGAATTTGGAAGGATAATGAAACCTAAGAGACACAAAAGGCCATAGTTTTTATTGCTTGGGAAGGAAGGACTATGGAAGGAAGAAAGGAATGTAGTTACTTTCAAGATAATAGACTAAGTGCTAATCACCTCTTAAGGAATACAAAATTTATATACACGAAGCCAAGTGTGAAGGAGGCCTTGATGCAGGCCCACAAAACCATGACAATAACTGTCCCTGTTAAGGGATAACAATGTGTCAATATTTATGGTTGGTGTTGACAGTGAGTATACGATAAAACAAAATATTTGAATCAATACACACCCACATGTTCTAAATGTGATATTGAAATAATAGTTACTAGTTTTATTGTGCTCAAAGGTTGGGCTGTATTGTTTGACCACAGCATATGCTCATTTTTCAACTGCATTTTTTTTAATATTGAGATTGGAAAGATTCTAAATATTAGACCTTTGCTAAATACATGGCTTGCAAATATTAGGTTGACCAAAAAGTCTGATGTTTTTTTCCCATAGAATAAAAGACACACTTTTCATTTATACCAATAACTTTATTGAGTTGGATATTTTGAGTATGTTCGCAATTTCCCACATGGAATAACATTGATTGTTCTCAAGTAATGTCTCAATTTGATCACTACCAACTTCAACTGGTCTGCCAACAGACCGAGGAGCATCATTCTGTGAGAAATCTCCAGCACAACCCAATATTTTCTCCCAGTTACTATATTGTATTTTGTGTAGTATTTCACAGAGGAAATGGTTTTAAATTTGATGAGACCCAATTTTCAAGTTTTCATTTATGGATAATGCTGTTGGTATGAAATACAAGGACTTTTTTACCTAGCACTAGATTCTAATGATTTTTTTTTACCATATTTTTAAGAATTGGATACATAGTCTTATTTGAAAAAAGATTAAGTGTTATTTAAAAGTCATTTACAGCTGCCTGTATTTTATTGCTATAAACATTGGCACAGACAGTCTGTTAATTTAGTCAAGTACTTGTTTTTGTTTCCTATTGTTCCTGTAACAGTTTGTCATAAATTTGGCTACTTAAAACAACCCAAATCTATTGTCTTACAGTTCTGGAGGCCAGGAGTCCAAAAAGAATCTCATGGATAAAATCAAGTTTTTGTGTTCCTTTTTGAGAGTGTACGGGGCATTCTGTTTTCTTGGCAATCCCAGCTACTACAGGCTACTCCCACTGTTTAGCTCTGTTTCATCTTTGAAGGAAGCCATGGTTGGTCAAGTACTTCTCACATCACCTCACTGTGAACTTGACTCTCCTGCGACCTTATCAACATTACTCAGGGAGTGGGAATTCACTCTCAGACCACAAAACAAAGCATGTATTTATGCTGAAATCGTTAGTGTATAAGAAAATGTCACAAAGCCTGTGCTATAATGTCCTTCAAAACACACTACTAAATACTCAATAGAACCTCATACTTAAAGTAATCTTTATCCAGGAACAAGATTAAAACTGTCACCTATCACATTTATTTTTGTTTCTACCTCAAAGCAGTTTTAAAGATGGAAATAATTTGCATACATTATCCATCCATAATTTGAAGGGTTTCAGCTTTTTTTTACTGTTTTTAAAGAAAAACAAAGATATCAAGCAAGCATAAAGATTTTCATAGCTACCGTTATTTCAGATAAAGTGCATGTTTTTACCTGAAGATCCAGTAATATCGATGGAACACTGAAAGGTATAAACCAAGAGAAACAGCTGCAGAGGTCAGTGAAGACATAGAGAGAGATGGCTGAGTTCATCTGTATTTGAAGTTACTGGCGTCACTCAGGAGTGCCTCTCTGCAGTCATTATCAGTTCTGGCACGAACATGTAGAAGATGGATGGCATGGAAATGGGTCTTCCCCATATTACCTTTCCGCATAATTAATATGGGGCCAAATGGGCTGGGCATTGAGAATATACAAACTAATGGGAAATTCTTCTTTTATGAGTAACTAATAAACTAGTGATGAGTTGGCAAATAATTTTTATTTTAATTGCTTGGCTTAATCTCTCGTCAGTGGATTCTTAAAGTTTTCTATGGAAAAAAAAATTAAATTCCCCACACTGTGGAAAAGCTTTTATTGTAGACCTGTAATATCAACCATGTGCAAAGTATGGATGACTGTTTATACATTTACTGTATATTATATTTGCTGAACCTAATCTACTTACTATATGAAGTTATTTACAAAATGTCTATGTGAATTAAAATTTCAAAATTATTAGAGGCTTTCCATGGGAAAGTAGGGAAATGGAAGAAATTGGTTTCAGTCAACCAGATAATTATATTTAAGTAGAGTTATGGAGTAGAGAACAGTAATCATTTAAGAAGAGAGAGACATATTTCATTTATTATAATTAATAACTGCCTGCAGTCTAACATGTATCCTACAGGTGAAAGTAATTTTATTGTTGCTCTTAATAAAAATGTCCAACAAATCCCTTACAGAGGTTTTACTTATACGTAAGTAAATTCTTTGTAATGATTCAGTTTCATTATATAATTAGAATGGGATTTAGCATTAACATCCTCAAATTATATAATTAATTACATTCAGCTTCAATTACAATTACTAATTGATACAAAGCCTCTAGCTTAATTCCTGGAGGTAATCAATTCTACAATAGGAGTTGTGAGCAAATGGTTAGATCACGCCAGCTCACTAGTTCATGTGCACAGGCTAATTAGACAAAATTCTGTTTTACTAAACAGCTCAGGAAAGCAGTGCTGGGAAATCTGGCAGGTAAAATTCCTCCTGCAGTTCTTAATTTAGTTGTAAACTCTTCCAAAACCCGCACTTACATTCTGTCCTTTAAGTCTTTCTCTATTCCTTCTCTCGCCCACTTTCTCGGGACTCTAAGATAGCAGATCTTATGCCCAAGTGGGTCCATCTATTATACAGCTTCCTTTATGCCATCAGTGCCAACTATAACTTACAGAAATTTTGCCTGTGCTATAAACGAATTAATAATAATAGAGAAAGACAGAGAAACAAAATAGATTTCCAACATTCCAAGGTTTCAACCAATAATATGTATGAGCATTAAATACAGTGAGTGGACAAAATTTTTTTAAACAGTTGTTAAGCTCCTGGGTTGGAGCATTAAACTTTAAATATAGCGGCACACAGCAAACAGGTACATTGCTTAAAATGCAAATTCTTAAATCTCACTGAGATCATCTGATTTAGAGACCTATGGCCCAGAGAGCGTAATTTTAGAAACACCGACTTTGAGAACAAGAACGACATTTTTTCGGGTACCAGGAATATGTGGCCTCTAGGTAACCTAAAAAAAACTAAACAGACTAAATTGATCTGACTCGTGCTAGCTATAGGTTTTAATTTTCTTAAGATGCCAAGTCATCAGATCAGAGAGAAGTGGAGTAACAACTTCAGTCTGTCTAAATTAGGGATAAGTTTTAAATCAAAACGTATGTAAATTCTTATTAAGTCCTTTCTAAAGTTATTTTAAAATATTCTCCTTAGTGTAGCACTTTTTTCAACAAGCCAGGCTACAACATAAAATGACTGGGATTAGGAAAGGAAACATTTTTTCTTCCTTTTTAAAATTTATTGGGGCGACACTGGTTTATAAAATATACAGGTGTCAGGTGCACAAATCCATAACACATCATCTGTACACGGTACTATGTGCTCACTACCCCAAGCCAAGTCTCCTATAATAGTGGAAACTGTAACCCAACCCACATTCTTTTGACATTGTTTCTGTAAGTGCCGACTCTGACTAATATGCAGCTTGCAGATAAACAGCGTGCTTGTGTAACAATGTTAGAAACAACTTCAGAAGATACAGACTCTGACCCTCCCTCAGTCACCCCAGCTGTGGGAGATTTGCTGACCTTCAACAATGAAAAACCAGGATGAAGTTAAAAAACACACACACAAAATAGGATGACACACTTCGGACCATCCCTTGACCAGTGTGGAGGTCTTTATAGGAATGGACTGGGCTGGTCTACACATAGAGAACTTTTCAACCCCCTCCTGCGGTTCTCTTTGTTCTGCATTCCCTCTCCCTCTTCGTAAAAACCTCTGCCTGTACTGAAGTACTAAGTGGGCTTTGAAACCTGAGTGCCCCACATTCCAGGTGGCCAACATCTGAATGAACCCCTTTCCTTTTCATCAGCACCTGTCTCAGGAGTTTGGCTACTCTTGGGCAGGCAGCTGGACCAGAGTTAGGTAACCCTTGTATCACATTTTACCCTCTCTATATAATCTTCCCCTTCCCCACCCTCCCTCCCATCAATCACCACACTGTTATCTGTGTCCATGAGATTTTTCTCTTTCTTTTCTTTTTTGCTCAGTCCTTCCATCCTACACAGCTTTCAACCTGCTCTCAATCTGAGTTTGTTTCTATTTTGCTTCTCGGTTCATTTTGTTTGTTAGAGTCCACACGTGAGTGCAATTATGTGGTACTTGTCTTTGGTTGACTAGCTTATTTCACTTATCATAATGCTCTACAGATCCATCCATACTGTCACAAAGAAAAATTCCTGTAGAGGGCTATATGCATAGAAATAGCTTCACCTTCATTCCGATATTTGACCACTGTTTTCTTGTAAACACTGCCTAACCCATGCGATGTAAAAGTGGATGTCTGATAGGTGCTTGAACCTAGGCCCCTGCCCCATGTCACGTGCTCACATAAATAGAAACTACCATACACATCGTGTACATGTAATTATAAAATCATTCTAGTGTGAAGAAACACATGCATAAGGGTCACCTTGAAGACTAGTAATTCCATAAATCTGATTCCTAAAATGGAAGCCAGAAAACCACAGACTCAATTAACATTAAAGGCCATTCTAAATATATAGACTCAAACTTGATTTAGGTTACAAATCCTGTGGATATTTAATAAACATTTGTTATTTCTGCACTAACTTGAAATATCCTATCTATTATAAAACACACACACATATATATATCCACATGCATATATCCATATATATCCACATACATATGGGTATATAATACTTTATAAATTTTTCATAAATGCTTCAATAGTATGTATATCATAAAATTTATATTGATGTAATATGTAACAATGCTTTGTATAAATTATTCAAACGTTATAATACTGTTGTAAGTACATGTGTTTGGGTGTATGTCAGAAGGAAATATTCCACTTAGAACATATTTGGGTACAAATAACAGATTCTTCTTAAATAAAATGAATAAATGTATTGACTCATAAATGAAAATCATGGACTATAGTTAGATCAATCACATTAGTGTTGTGTTGAAATAAGTATAGGAAGGTCTGGATTCACTGTGTGTATTGACTTACCTTTCTTTATCTTGATGTATTTATTTTCAGGGCTGTGGGAAGGTTTAATGGCTGTAGATGCTGTTTTCAGTATCCTAGGTTCAAATCTAAAATGAGTGTTTACTGCTGACTTTTCCAGCATTGTGTGTGGGTTCTGAATTGTGTAGCTTGCTTACATTGTTCTGTGAACCTAGCCTTGATTCTTACTGTGGACAAGAGAATGTCATTAGGATGGGAAAAAAAAGTATCTTCGAAGGCAATGATATTCTAGGATTTTCAAGGATGATTGCTAGATTTTTGGCTAGTTTAATTGAAAGAATGATGTCTTTTAAAAAATACGTAAACTTCAAAAGAGAAAAAAATATAAGGAGCGATAACAGAATTTCTACTACATCCACTTTGGGGGTGAGGTGTTTGTATTGCCAAAGAGATATACACAGTGAGTAAAATGTTGGCTAAATGGATCTGGAATGCTGAAGAAATTTATAGGCTGAAAATATAACTGTTAAATCATCAGCATAAATGCACTTAAACTTGGGGTAAAAACCTTCGGACTGGAATATTTCGATGACTGTTAGAAAAGGACTGATCATAGGAGGTGGAGCAGCAAGATTCCAGGGCAGCTGATGTCCAACTGTTTCCCGCTCACTCATCTGGGCGCGGGCAGGGGCCGAGACCACTTCCTGGTCCCGCTGCGGGGTGGGGCTAAGCCCCTGGTTCCACCAACGCAGTCCTGGGGCCACTCCTGAACTGTACCATTTAACTAACAGGAAATTATTCAAGGTTCTCTCCCTCTTTCTCCACCAAAAAATCGCAATTTCATGATGGTAGCTGCTCTTTCTGGACTCATTAATAATTCAAGTGAGCACGGTTTATTTGCTCACCAGTAAATTGAATCAGAAGTAAGTGCGTGTTGTTATTTAAAACTGTGTAACAACCTATCCTGGCTGAAACAGGTGGTGCCTCGGCTACAAATTGAGAAGAACATGTGAAAAACAATCTTTGGAAGAAATTGAAAATCAGAAAATATCTTTGGGATTATTTATCAAAAGGCAAATGTTGTCAATTATATATTAATAATTTATTTTTTCATTTAATTAACGAGGTTTAACTATTTTCTATCGGTTTTTGTTTAATACACTAGGAGTCTGTTAATAATTGTGGGAGTTATTAGAGAAAAACATACTATTAGTAGAAAGCAATTTGTAATCTTATATCTGTTATTCATGTTGTGATCAATAAGATAATTGCTTCTCACAAGAGTAACATAAAGTTAAATAATCATGACAATCCTTTTACTAACACTGCTTTGAATGAGAATGACCCCCTGCAATTAGCCTTACTGGCCACTAGATGTCAGTATTATGTTACGCCTGTTGATTACTTGGTTTTGGTTAGTAATTGCCTACACGTATTTCATAATTTAAAAATTTATCTTTTTAAAGAAAAATGTCAAACAAAACCACATTAGATTAACATTTGCTTGTGTTTAGGCAATGCAGCATTTCAGATCTACTTACCTACCAAGGTTTTTTTTCCTAAAATCTCCGATGCTGAATTTTAATGATTTACTTTGAAAAGAGTGGGTTTGATTGCTTTTGTTTAACATGCCTATTTCAATTTTTTAACATTACAAGTGGATTCACAAATAATTTTTCCAAAATTTATACTGTATCTATGTTTTCTTGTTATTTATCTGCTATTATTACTGTATTAAGATTATACTAAAATTGCCAAACTATTTGGTAAGTATAGTTTGACATTTCAGAATTATTAAAAAATAATAGTATTGACCTTAAAATATTTGTTCTTCTTTAAGAAGAAGCTTGTAGGTTTTTACAAATTTATATTAATGTGAATTGTAAAGCATAGTAGTCAATCAATACTGAATTGATTTAAGAAATTGATAATGTGAACAACGACATTAAAGTACAAAATTAATATTTTTAGTTAAATAAGTTAAGTGTTTCCAAATTGGAAACCTGGATTTTAAGACACAGGTATATGTAGTGCAACATATTATCTTCACTGGTAAAAAATGTATATTCTTTCTGGGCTGTGTCTAAAGCTTTATTCTCTGAGCGATACTGAGTGGATTAGATTACTGTAAAATGTTGAAATAGACAGAATCTAAGGTTTAACTATTACTACCTAGAAGTAACTCAATGTATTCAGTTTTTCTTAAAATTTCTTAGAAAAAAATATACTTAATAATTTTCTGATATCTTGGTGATAAATTATTTTATCCATAAATCCTTATTCCTTAATATTTATTCAGAATATTTTATAGACTTTTAACTGTTACATAAGAAAAAAATATGAGAGGGGACAAAAACAGAACTGGAATTACATTTGGAAGGTGGGCTCCATGTAGTCCTGGCTTTCTTCACTGGGTGAGTGTTCTAGGAACCCATCTGTATCAATGCATGAGCTGGCATTGTTGTGGGAGGTTGTGTTTGGCTTTGATGAATTTTTTTGGAAGACTCTTTTAACATGTTTGCCCGTTGCATGATGGGTGATCAGTGAGCACAGCTACCTACCCTGCACTGAATGGTCAGCAGTTTTTGACCAAAAACAGCATGACTCCCATGCCCCACGCGCCCTATGCACGCAATCTGGCTCGAAGAGACTTTCTTTCTGTTGTTTCCTTGGATAAAACAAAGTCCTCAAAGGGGAAACATGTTGCTGATGTGGAAGAGGTGAAACAAAAAACAGCAGAAGCACCAAAAAGCATCAAAATTAACCAGTTCAAATACTCTTCTCAGCAGTGGAAAAACTGTATGATAGGTATATTGCACCAAAGAGAGAGTACTTTGAAGGTGAGTGAAGTTTAAACCTGCAAGAGTAAATACACAATTGTTTATAAATAAGTTCTACGGTCTTTTTGGTCCCTCCTCATACACATACTAGCATGCTAAAATTCGAGAATGACACTCCTTTATTTAATGGCATCAAAGAAAAAACCTTAATAAACTGGCAGATTCAACAGAACTTTAGACATGTTTTAATGTAATAACTCAAACTTTTACTTTGAATCTCTCCTATATATATGCTACTATAATAAGTAATCTGATTAATATCATTTATGAAAATGCTCAATATTTTATATCCATTTCAATTTTTATCTGAAGATTAATCATGACATCAGGTATATCCATGTCTATCTCTGTCTCTCTTTTTACATAATGATTTTCTCTTCTATGGCCAAGTTTATATTGTGTATGGGAAGTTACTTTGTTTAAGCACTGATATATCATTATACAAATTTTATATACATGTAACAAAATAAACAAATAATTTAGTAAACATAAATTTTAACACCTTAAAAAAAAAAGTGAACCATACAGTTTATCACCATAATCTCAAATAGAGATTCTTATGGCCTTTAGCTCTCCTAGTAAAATTTTATTTTCTTCATTCTGGAGTGTAAAGCTTTCCTCAAAGTGTAGTTGACATGCATTATTATGTTAGTTTCAGGTGTCCAACATAGTGATATGACATTTGTATATGTTACAAAGTGATCACCACCAGAATTCTCGTAACCATGTGTCAACATACAAAATTATTGTGATATTATTGACTATTTTCTCTATGCTGTACTTTACATCCCTGTGATTTATTTATAAAGTAAGTTAGTACCTCTTACAATCCCCTTCACCTTTTTGCCCATCCCTCCATTGCCCAACCCCTTGGCAGTTATCAATATGTTCCCTCTGTCTATGAAACTCTTTTGCTTGTTCATTTGTTTAGTTTACATTTCATTTAGTTTAAGTAGCCATTTAGACAGGTGTGAGGCAATACCTCATTGTGGGTTTTACTCGCATTTCCTGATGATTAAAGATGTTGAGTAACTTTTTGTGTGTCTATTCACCATCTTATTTCCTCTTTGAAAGAATGTCTCTTCAGGTCTTCTGCCCATTTTTAAATTCCATTATTTGTTTTCGTGATGGAACCCACTTCTTGTGGAAACTATGTGCAAGAGCAGGGCCTGGCTGGGATTTCATCAGCCCTTACATAACAAAACATTTGGGATGTTTACATATGGTAACAGCTGAAGTGGGATAAAATTGCATTTAGAGCAACATACAATTTAATTAACTGTACATAGGTCATATCTTTGTTGTAATGAATATTCTTAATTTTGAGCTACCAAAAATTTAATTAGAAAGACAATTTAATGGAAATATGAGGAATATTAAATAAACATAAAGTGAAATAGAAAAAATCGATACATTTTGGATGTTAACTGTAAAATTTCAAAATTGAACTAATTTTTCCTTCTTTTATGAGTTCAAAAGGTGTTGTTTGTTTGTTTCCTCTCTGTAAGAATTTTGCTTTCTCCCTTTCATCACAGTTTCTATGCAGAATTTTGTTTCTTTGTCTTGCACTGGTAACAATTACAGTTCTAAATCACTGACTTCCACTATCTAACCGATGCAGATGTAGTGAATACTAAGTCCGAATTTCTAGAAGAGAGACTCCTATTGACCTATCTTGGATTAGGTGGAACCCTTCTTATAATGATCTATGCCAAGCATTTTAGGTTCTCACATTATGTTAAGATTTCTTCTTTCAAGGTTATCCTATTATGAATATACTATTACAGCCCCACTTTTATAAAAGATAAAACAAATGCTAACAGTACTGGAGTAATTCACAGAAGTGCAAAGTCAATAAAAATTTCATGCTTTTCAAGATTTAGATTTCTTAACTCCATTTCCTTTAACCAACACCAAAGAACATTGCTGTTTGCCTCCTCTGTAGGTCTGCCTATAAGTACATACTATGCTAGTACAACTTCAGTTTTTAGTTGTATGTTAAAGCTTTATTTCTGGTTAAACATTAATGTGATAATGTTTAGGGTTTTTACTTTTTCAGGAGTTTATTATGAGCCAAATAATTTGTAGTTATTTTGCATATATCCCCTAATGTAATCCTCATATAACCTAAGTGGAGTAGATATTCATCATTACTTTGTAGATAAAAAAACTTGAGCATGGAATAAGTTAAATGATTTCGGCAAGGTCAGATAGCTGGACTATGAAGGAGACAGGTTTTTGAAGTAAAGGTGATGATTTAGGAAAAAAAAATTCCATAGACATGCTCCAGTCAGAACTTTATGTGATTCTTATTCAATTCATATTTCTGGGCATAAGTCCCCTGAAGCCTAAAATATAATGTAATCTTTATAATTTGGAAATTTAATAAGAACATATTTTACTTAAAAATTAATGTAGCATATCTCTTCCTAAAATGATTTTGCCAAAATCAAGTTTAACCCCACAGTCATCCACAAGACTGCCCTTACTTCAGAAACCAGCCAATATTTCAGGGGTCCCCAGGCTTACCCTCACTACAGACCGACCAGCTATAAACTTGGGGCCTCTCACAATTTTGGTCAGACGCCATAATTCACTGGAAAGTTACACAGCACTTCCCACAGTTCTGTGCTCACAATTCCAACTGTATTACAGCAAGAAGATAAAAATGATAACCAGCCAAAAGAAGATCCTCATAGGAAAAATTTGGAAGGGCTTTGGACATTAAGCTCCATTATCCTCAGGGAAGCATTTCTTCTTGGTACAAAGGTATGCCAACACTTAAAGAGTATAGCCAGCTAAAGAAACTCAAAAAAAGCTCTGTGTCAAGAGTTTTTAACTGAGCTTCAATATATAGGCATGATTGAATGAACCATTGCCCCTGTGACTCAGTCTCCGCCTGGAGATCGGGTGGCTCAAAGCCTGAGCAGTGTAATAGAATGGTTGGTTTTTCTGGTATGGCCAGGATCATTCTGAGTCATCCTATTGGTGTGAAATATTTAGGGTTTCATCCTGAGTCAAATCATTAGCATAATGAGAGGCCCACCATGAATAACAAAGCACTCTTATCATTAGGAAAGAATTAAAGGCACAAGGCTGGGTTTCTCCAGAGAAACAGAATAAAACCTCTCTCTCTTTCTCACTCCCTCTCCATAAAGTGTGTGTGTGTGTGTGTGTGTGTGTGTGTGTGTGTGTGTGTGTGTTTAATTTTTAAATTTTAAGGAATTGGCTCATGCAATTGCAGAAGCTTGCGTAGTCCAAAATCTGTACAAGAGGCCAGCAGGCTGGAGACTCAGGGAACTGCAATTTGAGTCCAAAGGCAGCCTCCTAGCAGAATTCTGCTCTGTTCCAGAAGTGTCCACCTTTTTCTGTTCAAGCCTTCAACTCCCAGAATGAGACTTATGCACATTATGAAAAGCAATCTCTTTACTCGAAGTCCACTACGTGAGATACTACTCTCATCCAATAAGCCCCTTCACAGAAACACTCAGGAAAACGTTTGGCCAGATATCTGGGCACATTTGCCTAGCCAAGTTAACGCATAAAATTCACCACATGAAGTTACCTCCCTGGAACCAGGGACAGAAGCTAACCCAATTCTTTATTACACATGTCTTTCTTGATTAATAAAAATGACATCGTGCTCAGTTGGTCATTTTTTTCCCCTGAAGATTTTAAGCCCAACATCAATGAGATGATGTGCCTTTTCTTTTCCTAATGGATTCTCTTTCCTGGGGCTCCTCACATATCCAAAGTAAAGTAGAGGAACGCCTATTAATGGGACTTAATTCAGTGGAACAGACAGAAAAGAGAGATAATTGGCAGTGTGCTATGAGGGCTTCAGAGAAGAGCTGCTACTCCTCCCCACTCTCAGCTCCCATCCCAGACACCCAAAGACTGTGATGTGTTGGAAGAAAATGATGAAAAACTCCAGGTGTAGGCTGAGAGCAAAAGCGGGACCCAGGAATGTTAAACTTACAGGTTTTAGAGAAAACGTAGCTTTAGGGTAGTAATGCGAGTATTGAAAGACAGAGTCTAATGGCAGGGTTTATTTTCCCAGTCGGAAGTGGAATTTGAGAGAGGGTCCAGACTCTACGTGTAAGTAAACAAGTAGCTATGGCCCCTGAGAAGCTGTGGAAATGCTGAACATCTGAAGAGGCCACTTATTCATTCCTTTTCTCTTTAGACTCTCAATGGTGTCCATGAAAAGCTGTTCGATAATTGATTGAATATATCTTCTGTTTAACAAATCACAGCCTAATATGGCATTTATACCTACTTATTTATTATATCATGTAAACTCTGGGAAAACTCGTCAGTCAAAGTGACAAACTGGCTGGGTCATGACCAGATGTTCTTTGTAAGTGTAGAGCAAGACATGCATATGTTTCTAAATTTTGTTACCATTCTATTCCAATGCACGGTATGTGATTAGAATCATATGAGAAAAGATGAGATTCAGGGCAGTAGCAAAACACTTGTCATTTAAACACATGTTAGTTAAATAATAGGCCTTTTATGACTTACTTCTATACTGGGGAGATATTATTTATACTTTAAACAAAATAAAAACCTGTTCATTATATTAAATCAGTCATTTCATTAAATCATCTTATTAAATCAGTAAACTTAATAATACATGATTTATACAATGGCCAGTGTCATTTAGAACATACAATTAATCATCAAGAAATTTAGTAATTATATCAAAGTAGTCTAACAGAGTAGAGAGTGATGTTTGGGGACTAACCACACAAAATTAGGACAGAGTTGTTTAATGTGCTTTGTGATTCTAACTGGTTTGCATTTTTTCCAATATATTGTTTTCACTATTAAGGTTTCCTCTTTGTTTTTTTAGACAAAAATATTTAATTAGCCCTCTTCCATCCACTATCATCTTTAACAGTTATCAATGCTCATTCTTTTTCATTTGCTTCCCTCTTCCTTTTTTCATTTTTATTTTGTCAGGGTTCAGTCACAAATGTCAAAACAGAATTTAATCTTATTTGCCCACTGGGGTGGCAGAAATTGGTGGGTAAATTGAAAAGGAATGAATTTAAGGCTAGTGTGAGACTGGTTCAAGCTACATAGTAGTGTCGAACATCTTCGCACCATTTCTCTTGCTAGTCCTGCAGACTCCTTTTTAGCACATGGAGGCTACTAACTTATAAACTATGTTTCCAAAGCTGTCAGGAAAGTTTGAGGATTTAATTTACATTCCTTATCTTCATATCTTGATTTAGAACCAGATTACATGGAGAGAGAGAAAGAGTGCAGAACAACCATTTGGTGGATGTAATCATAACCAGGATGCACGATTCCAGAACTAGTGGCTGCAGCATTTTCCCTCTTGGTTTCTTGATTCTGAGCTCGTGTGGTTGGGGTGGTAGACTGTGAAGTTCTCTCTTCAGGAGAGACCAAGGTCACTTCTGTTATTCTTCTTCTCATCCTATACACAGAATAAATGTGTGTGGGGGGCATCAGTAAGGAAAAAGAAAAAAAACAGAGAGTAGGTATTTGGAGGCATTAGAAGTCTCTTTGCTAATTTACTTATATTAGTCACATGCACACACACGAATGGGTATATGCGTGTACTGGAAGAAAGGAATCATCTCAGGAGTTTCCCTGAACTAAATCTATACACAAAAAGGAACTGTACAATATCACATAAGATAGTGATTTTTCTTGTTTTTAATGTAGTTTACTGTCTCAGTAATCTTCTAGAGTCATTATATAATGTTTTGTAAATAAGAGATAATTCTTTTTGTTCCCTGTTTAAGTATGTATATTGTATGATGTTGATTTGCTTGAAAAAAAACAAACAAAAATTACATGTCTAGAGTGACTGTGACTTTGAGTGAGCAAATGCTAAATGTAATTACTATTCCATAACTGAAATTGACTTAATATATACTTTGCCAGGGAAAGTAACATTGTTTTCTGTTTCTTCTCTACTAAATCAAATTATAATGCTTTTTAATAATTACCTTTTATGCTAAAACATTCTCAATTTAAAAAAATAAATCAGGATGTATTATATTTACCTCAGAAATGGTTATTAATATAATTATAAACAATAAAATCATATTAGATAACTAAAAGTTGGGGAAAAATAGAATTCAATGATGTCAATATGTAAAATTTGGCTTAGAAAAGGAAATTAGAGCTTGAGTAAAATAAACAAATAAATCATGACTAAATGCATAATGTAAATAACAAGATTCAATGTCATCACACTATTGAGAATGACTATTTAAATGACCTACCATTAACACTTCAGGAAGTAATTGTGAGATTTTTTTTTCCACTTAAAAATCTCACAGTTTTATCTTAGGTGTATGAGCAGTTGAAAGAACGTGTAATGATTAAAGCAATAAATAGAAAATAAGGGCTCCACCATGAGATTGTTAAGGAGTGTCTTATTTTCTTAAAGATAAAATAAAACCTCTAAAGTAGATAAGAACACTATGGTCAGGCGCTGTTCTCCCAGCCTTCTCTCTCACACCACTGTCCTTGCTCTCTCCGCTGCAGGCTCTAAGGGCGATTCCTGAAACAGATTGGAATGTTCACTAATAGTTCTTGCTTCTCCTGCTTGGAATAAACTCCATCGATTTCAATCACCTGATTAATGCACTCTGTCCTTTAAGCTTCAGCCATGTCTGAAAATCCTTTTGGAGTTCTTTCCAGCAAAATCTTTAGATTTTGTCCTGACTTCTCCATGATCAGAGGTTAGTATTATTGTCTCTGTTTGACTCAGGGCTGATGATTCCCTCTATCATAACATTTGTGCGGCATTATATTCTTTGGTTTGTGTTTATTAATCATGTTAATAAACTAAAACATCCAATAGTGCTTTATGCACAAATCCTCTCTTCCCTCACCCCCTGCTCCCATGAAGCAAGCAGACTTTCTTGTGCTAAATTGCCCTAGCATACACTATGATTCTTTCTTCAACATGGAGCTGGCTGAAGGTACTTTACTTCTTGGCTTTTTTTGTTTGTTTGTTTCTCTACAAACCTATGTTATTCTAATTCTATTCTTGTAGGGCAGCAATTTTCAACTGGTGTGCCACAAGAATGTTTAAAATATGCAATATCTGATTATTTTGTCGGAGACACTGATCTCTTTTCCCTTAGATTGTCAAATAAAAAAATGACAACAACCAACACAACAATAGCAGTCTGGGTGAGTGAATCAAATTGTAACTATTTTTTTTTTGGTCAGATTGGCAAAAAACATATTGGTTTGGTTTGCTGTAGAATTTCAGTGATTAGTTTATGTGTGCCCATAAACTAATGGTTGAACATCATTGGTGTAGGGCAGGGGGATCAAACTCATTTTCACCAGGGGCCACATTGACCTCAAGGTTGCCCTCAAAGGACAGAATGTAATTTTAGGACTGTATAAGTGTAACCACTCCTTAACTAAGGGCAAGGAGCTCGGCATTGCTGCCAGGTAGAAACAAGGTGCCAGGTGAGATAAAACAAGGTGGAGGGTCGGATTCAGACTGCGGGCCTTGTGTTTGCCTCCTCTGGTGCAGGGGAATGAAGGGGAAGGATGTGGAGGAGACCAAGGAAGAGAATTTTTTGAAAACTGGAAGGATGCTGAAGGTCACCAATGAGTAGAAGCAGCAGCATTCTTGGGAAGTACAAGTATTTCTGGGGAGGTGACTATGACGTCCACCTAGGTAGAATGAATCTTAGACTTCGTTCCTTCCAGGAATGGCCAAGGTTAGCCTGCTTCATGCACAGCCTGAAACAGCAGAGCCTGTGGACCTGGGACTGCCATGGGAACTGGCAAAACGGGTGTCTCAGCTGGAAGAGAATATTCAGGTAGCAGTGACACCTCTTTTATGTGTCATCTACTTTGACCTGGAAGAAAGTACGACTGAGTAAAGAAAGACCTTAATCAGAGTGGAGTCAGGAATCCCTGAAGGGGGAGCTCTCAAGCATGCACCTCCCCAACCCATGGTAACTTACTTTACAAATTTGGTAGGGAGAAAGCTTACCTTGCCACCTCAGTAGGAGGAAGGAAAGTTTTCTTATTGCTCAGCAACAGACAAGCTTATGAAAAACCACCACATGCAGCCAATGAGAAATTACGACCACCCCGAACTCTCCATCTCCCCCACGGGTCCCTTCTCACAACCACCTTCCCCAAACTCCCCCTTTTTCTCTATGACAGGATACTCCCTTTTGTTCTCTGGACTTGCTTGTGGTTCACCATAGTTTTGTTTGCATGTCTAGAATCTCAATTCCTCTGCCATTTCCAAGTAAACAAAATTTTGCTGGTAAAATAACTGACTGTTTTCTTTTTAAGTTTGACAGAAGAAATACAGAAAATGATTACAGTAGAATCTCCAGTCACCTCTGTTAGTTGAGTCTTAGAATTGATTTTGGTTGAATTAAACATTTATAGAAGATATTGAAAAAAGTTGTTAACAAGATTCAACCTATTTTTATACTAAATGATTAAATTCATTTATAACTCACATTACTTTAGAAATTAGTCAAGTCAGTTATCGGTGTATTGGCTGTGTCCTGTCTGTGTTATGAAATCCTTTAGGAGATGTCTTGTTTTTGAGTTATCTTCATAATGCCTGACTTACAGTGGGTGCTCTACCAAAGGAACAAATGTAAGGCAAAATATGTGTCAGGTAGGTTACACATTGATGCCACCTGGATTTAAAGCCCTTATTCACAGGCTAAATAATTTGGGAATTTTATTAAAGTGCAAGAGAAGTAGGAACATTTCTGGGAACTCAGGGAACACTGAAGACTCATTCAGCATTTGGCTTATGGCAGTACGGAGGGAAGAGACAAAATATAATTTTTGATGTGTCCGTGATCAGCAGCAAAGATTTTTGTGAAGGATAGTTCATGAAGTTGCCTTGGTAAACATGCTGCGTTGTCTAAACTCTGTCATGGTCACTGCTGTTGACACATTATGTATGACTGCTGCAGGGCTATGACACTCAGTTAGGAAATCCAAACTGACCCAAATGAGCTGCCAAGTCAATTGCATCAGGGAAAATAAACACAAAAAACAGTGATGTAACAACAAAAGCAATAGCAAAAACATGTGAGTTTTCTGCAGCATCTCCAAGGTTATTTTCCTCAGTTCAGGAGGACAAATGATCTGTTTTTCCTAAATCCCATATTCTATCTGGATAGCGTGGGGCCTGGCTGGATGGCACTATGGGGCAGCCTCTGTCCCGGGAGGGTGGTCAGGCTTTGGTGGCCTGGGGTCCAGTTTCTGCTCTGAGGCTCTTGTCAATCTTAACATTCGAGCTAATTCATCTGTGAATAAACCAATGCCTTTGTAAATAAAAACGGGGTTAGTGTGCACCCCTTTCCTTGTTTATCTGGTGTATTGTGAACTTTTCACATGTGTTTACTGTCTTATTCCTGGAATGTGTTGGCAGCACCATGTGAAAGCCTTGCAGAAGGAGAGACTGCCATGTTTTAGTTCAAGGGTTAAGTTGAGCAGTTGTGCATGTTTTTGTATGTTCTTATTGATATAAATTGTGTCTGGGAAAAATACTTTTCTATGATTAAACGCCTCTTTATAAGAATCTACTCCAAATCAGGAAGTGACCTTTAACCTTTTCAACACCTTCAGGTTATTTTGCAAAGTAAAGTTACTTTACATGGATCTTTCCAGTCTAGGTGAACATTTTCTAGATTGTATCAGTGCAAAACCTAAGAACTAAACAATATTTTTTGCCTATTGGTAAAATATAGAGCAGAAAAGTGATCCAGAGAACAGTCACAGCCAAGAAGAGTACACATTCTTGCAAAAACAAAGAATTAGATCTGAAAGTATAATACATTTTATTTAATTTAAACGCAACTGATTAATAAGAAACTACTCAGCTGAAGTTGTTTTAAGGCTAAAGTCTTTATATTCACAAGCAAATGAATGCAAACTGGTTTGTATAGTTACATTGGTCACAGGAGAAAATCACATCATTATTATACAAAATTACTGAGCATCAGAAATGTGTGTTTATTATTTGTAAATTCAGGGGAAAACTTTCTCTTTGCTCAGCAAGGTGGCAATCTGAGAGACAAACAAGATAACACCAGTGGGAGATAGTGCGGGTGTCCCGAGTACAGACTTTACTTTAAATATCACAGACGGTTTTGCGAAATTAAGTTGCATCTTTAATAAGCAAGGCTTTAAGATAAAATAATGTAATACTGAATATAAAGAAGTTTGAAGTTCAAAACTCTTTTAACATTTCTAAAATTTTTAATGAGCTTAAAACATCCAAGGAAAATTGTCTTCTTTATGTTAGTGGAGTAACTTTAGAGATTCTAAATACAAAAATATAGAAGAGGTGCCATCATTCAACTGAAACCAAGGGATGTGACATAGTTTCAAAAAGGTATTTCACAATCATAATGTAACAAAGAGCCTGCTGAGAGTTTAAATGTCAACATGGTGTAAACTTGTAATGAAGACAAAAGGTAAGAATTTTCTAGGTTGGAGAGCTGACTTTCTAACCTCTGATTGCCTTCTGCTCACTCTTACATTCCTTGGCTGGTCTCGTAGAAATGTCATGAAGTCCATTTTATGAAATTCAGTAGCCATGTTCCACTCCAAATCTCTTGAAATAGGAGGTCAACTTCTGATCTAAAAATGGTGTTACAATAAAATAGTTCATTTCTCCTACTTGTAGAGTGTGGATTTAGAGAAAATAAATATACAAAAATTAGTACACTTAGAAAAATAAGGCTGGCTCTAAATCTCTCTGCTTTCCATGTTTGTGATTTTTTTTTAACCACAGTTGGGAGAATAAGCACAAATTAAGTCATCTCTTCATTTATTGTTGCCCATTAATCCAATCCCCAAACACTCAGTCTCACTATGTGCCAGCTGCTCTGAAATAAGTATTCATCAGGCACAACTCTATTCACAAGGGAATTTGCAGGCTGGTGAAGAGCAATACCTCAAAAAGGCCAAGCAGAATATAAAATAAACAGACGCATGTATCTATTCACCATATATATTGATAAATGATAAGAAAACTATGGGCTCAGAAGAATAGAAGGTGATCTTTAAACCAAGAGATCCCAAATCTGTCTTGTGACACTTGGCTACAGATATTCAAGGTTTTTGGCTCTCCTTGATGGAGAGAATCATGGACTACAGAGCAGGAGATTTTTGTTTAGATTAATTTTGTGGTAGCCATTTTGCCACAAAATTGAACTTGCCAGTCAGTCACTTTCATTGTGTTGGTTTCATAAAAGAAGCTATAGGGATGCTGTTTACTAAATCCCATATTAAATGGTTCTCAAATCTTCATTTCCCCAAATCTGTTGAGAACTATCCTCTGGGAACTGTGTAAGTTACAAATTATCTGGGCTTTGGGCAAAAACATATTTAATCCACATTAAATTTAAGATAATTCACTTAGTTAAGCCGACCATTGGCATGCGGTAATCTTTCAGTGAAGGTGATTTCTACCATATTTAAAAATGTCTGTCATCATCAAGAAATTAAAAGCCCTTCTCATAGAAATGTTCACATTTGCCTGAGCTAGCAACCTTATCTTAGCACATGTCCTTAAAATTACATGCAGAGCAATAAATAAAATGTTTCTTTCCCAACTGACATCAGAACTAATTAAGAAACAGATACAGGAGCCACAGTAATAGACATTGAAATGTTAAGTTTATTACTAAAAATAATAGGTAGTTGATCAGCTTATATTAAATCATGCTGAGGCAACAGAGAACCCTTAAAATTTGTGGTTTACATTACATTTTCACTGTTGGCTGACTGTGACTCTGTTCCCTACCTTCTTCATTTGGGGCTCTGGGACGTGACAGCAGCACCTCTCGGAATCGTTCACTGATCTCACGGTGGAGGAGTGAAGGTAGAATCAGAATCAGAACTGTACTTTCGTTCTTAAATCTTCTGCTTAGAAGTGGTTCAGGTCACTGAACACATTTCATTGCCCAGGCAGAGAGTTTCTAGAGCTCAGAATTGCTAACGTTTGAAACCAGATAATTCTTGTATTTTTCTGGGGGGAATTTTTTGTGCATTCTTGTTTAGTAGCATCTTTGTTCTTTACCCACTAGAGACCAGGAGCACCCTCTGAGTTATACAAAATAAAAATGTCTGCAAAAATTATCAAATGTTCTCTGGGCACAAAATAGTCTCTAGCTGAGAATTGCAGGTCTAAAGGGATTTATGCAGGCAGGACCGAGGAACGTTAGTATGATCCTACACCACACAGAAGTCTGGGAGAGAGGGACCTGGTAGGGAGAGTTCCAAAAGAAAAAAAAAACTTTAAGAGGAAGGTAATGCATATTGTTATAAAAAATACAACCCACCACAGACATACAGATAACACACACACACACACACACACACACACACACACACACAATTTAGTAAGTACTTGAGCTTCCTGTAGGCAAGATGTCTCCAAAGAGCGATTGCAGTCCCACACGCCTCAATTATTTCCTGATCATCTAAGATTACTGAAGGGTAAGTTAAATTTTTTCCACAGGAAATTATTCTTAAAAATATACAGAATTCTATTAACTATAAGGCTACATTGAATTTTGGGTCAAAAATGTCTAAATTTTTGTCTGTGTATATTATCCAAATTTTTACGATGAGATTAAGTAGTAAAATAAACACCCCCAAAATAAGGTGCCAACCATGATGAGATGCCCTCACTTGAATTTCCACCATTACTTTGTCCAGGACAATGTGATAATTGATCAGATATTATAGTCTAAAGGTACTTAACATACCTATAGGACCTTGAGGTAGGTTAAACTCAAAATCTTCAATGGAATAAAGTCTAAAATTAAGTAATTATTTCATCATAAGTTAAAAAAATAATCTCATTATAAAATTACCGAAGTAGAAAAAATTCTTTTTCCTCTATACTCGGTCTAATCCTGAGACATGCTGGGTGCCTTGTAGATTTAGGGATCCTTTAAGCGTTATAACCTAGCAGTATATCAGAAACAACTAAAGTCTTTTTGAGATCCCAGTACTCATCCACAAGTCCTTCCTAGGGCCATTAAAAAGCCTACCATTGAATAAGAAAGAACAGGCTCCTGCCTAAGTGATTGGTACCATTATCTCTCATGGTAAAATCATTCCTCACAGTTATATTCTTAACAACTGGGATTTAGCATTGCTGAAGAACCTGGCAGTCTTAGGTGTATCCTGCTTAAATAGAGTCTACTGGGAAAATCATTTGACTTCAGCTTTACCAGGATGCCTGTCAGTCTACACCAGTTGCTTAGAGACCAGAACCCTAGAATATAAATTTAAATATGAAAAAGTGTCCATAAAAAGTATATTTATGACACATTTTTTACCATATTCAGATGAAAATTCACCTAGGCATATAGTTTCAATTGTGATTTTTTTGGAGATATTTCTGACTCTTTGAGAAAGTTAACCCTTAGTTTAAACACTTTCTCTTAAAATATGTTTAAAAATTATTATTTCTTTCTAAGTCTCACACTATGGGTATCCCAACAATGTGCTGATAGGAAGGGGGCACTCTGGTTCACAGCCAAGCCACATTATTCTTTCCTATAATATAAAAGTCACTTGTTAAGTTTGCATTGTTTAAATCTAATTGCACACTTTTATTTCTGTCCTCATGGTACAATATAATTTGTTAAAAATTCTGCATGAATTGAGTCTAATGGAGTTACACCAAACTTTAAAGTCATATACCTGATTTGACTTTGCATGTGTATTCCATTCCCTAATATCTTCCTATGTTTCTGGTCATGGCTTCCTAGACAAATGTGACAGAATCTAGAATTAACAACAAAAGGAATTGTTTCCTTTATATGTGTTGAGCCTCTGTTAAAAGAGAGTCTTGGATTTCAAAAGAGTGGAATAAAAAGTTTTATTATAGTATACTGACAAAGTTTAGATTTGCATACACAGCTACAGATTTAATAATAAAATGACTTGTTTATATTACACCCTGAATAAACTTATTCACTTAGGCACTGAAATTGCTAGACTCCATAAGGTCTCTGTGACAGGAACCTGTCCCACGAAATCTAATCCACAGCCTAGAAAGCATGAGAATAGATACTCCGTGATCATGGGCAGATGTGATAGAACAGTGGTGGGAGGGGCGGGGCTAAACACAATCAGTTTCTCCTCTCTCAGTAACTCCACTCTGAGACACGCCTGTCTTCCTTTGACGGGGAGGGATAGTGTGGAGTTTGGATAAAGGCCAACAGTGCCCAGTGCCTCCCAGAGAAACTCCCCCACATTGGAAAATGGGGTGCCAGAAAATGAAAGTTTCCCTCTCCAGTATTGCAAATACATTATTAATGCTCTACTAAAATATTTAAATGACTATTAATATAATCAAACATATTTCATATTATCAAGTACGATCTTTAGAAAATAAAGAAATCTTTTTAAAAAAATACTTGATAATATATTATATAGAGAATAAGATTAAATTGCAGTACTTTCTGAGTTAGTTGTTCTCAGCATTAAAAAGTAATCGGTCTTGATAAAAATACTAACATGTCTTCATGTTATATATTGCTCTTTAGATAAAATATATCAATAATGGTTTAATAATACATTAGGATATTAAAACACAGAAGACTTGGTTTTTATATTTTCATGACTTTTAGATTTTTTCCTTTAGTTTACTCTAACATCTATTATTCAAGTTTCAAGAACTGTTTTTATTTTTTATTTTTATCATAACTAAGGATAAAGGATTGTTTAGAAAATGCTATCTTTAACTTTTCCTTCAGTAGGTAGTAATTTTTAGGGGCTATTTACAAAGTAGAAATTAGCTTTGTCTCTTTGAAGGTTCAATTTAATACTATTCACATTCCAAAATATCACACTTTATCGTAACAATTTTCAGTAGTATACTATTATTTTAAATGCCCATTTATGCATTTGTTCAGTAAGTATTTATTTGGCACCTCCCATATGTGTGGCACCCTTCTACGTACAGCAGGTCCTTGGTTTATTGAAACATGGCTCATGAGAAGGGAGGCTAAAGATGATTCAGGAAATGCAGCAGAGAGTTTATTTTAGCTCACTATGAAAAAAGATCACTTTTGAAAAATGAAAAATATTTTATGAGATAAAGAGTAAATTTAATTCCTACACTAAGAGTATAGAATTATTGGTTAAGAAAATACTATAGAAAAGCGAAAAACTAGAAGCAGAGTTTGAATATCAATACAATAATTTCTAGAACAGATAATGAAGGCCCAGTCCTAGAGATTGGAGCTTAGACTTATAAACAAGTTGACTATTTTGAAGTAACATAAGCCCTAGGTCTTAAGTTTTGCTCACAATTCCATTCTTTATAATTTAAATAAAAACACAGATGTTTCCTTATACTCTCTTGTATTATCTCTCT
The DNA here is from genome assembly GCA_004024845.1 of Tonatia bakeri. Classification (NCBI taxonomy): domain Eukaryota; kingdom Metazoa; phylum Chordata; class Mammalia; order Chiroptera; family Phyllostomidae; genus Tonatia; species Tonatia bakeri. Next base: position 255,278 of record PVIA01000906.1, read on the forward strand.
ATTATTTTAAGTTCCATTCATAAATATAAATTTTCTAAATCAATAGTAGTTTCTGTAGCAAATGAATTGTCAAAAATGGAAAATTTGATGTATTTTAAAACTCAAAAACATTGTTAGTGTAATTTTAATTCAAGGTTTTTAATCATATTTGTGTGATATGTCTTAATCCAGTCAGATGTTATTTTTGATTTTCAGATGTGCACATTTTTGAACAATCAGCTTCTATTTCCGTCTCACGTAACAGAATGCTGCTTCATTTTACAGTTCCTACTACCTCAGACATTGAAACACCTGATACACTTAGAGGAAAATGGTACTTAGGAAACATAGGGAACTAAGGGTAATTTTCAATAATTACATTAGCCTTTGTTTCCATGTTTCAGTAAGTAGAGGTCAGAAATTGAGTTTTTTAATTGATTTTTTACAGAATACACCTTCATTTGATACTCTTATTTCTAATTTTTAATTTAGGAAAGCTATATTTTTACTTATATGTTAACTTCCTATCATACTTAAAATCTTATATTTCAATAGTCATAATTGTTTTGTTTTACACTGCATGCTTTTAAGTATAAAAATGGTATTAAACATTTCCAAATTTAACATTGTTTAAGTTATTAGTCAATTTTTGAAAATTAACTTGAGGTTCTTTTTGTCCTTGGATATATTACATTATAAAACATTCATTATAAAGAATATTATTCAAACATACATTACACATTTTTAATGAATTTAGGTATGCATTTTTTTGTTCACTATATTTATAGAATATAAATTGTTGTGTTATAGGTTATTCATATGTAGTAGATATACCAAACTTTATCTAAAGCTGTCCTGCAAATTTAATTTTCTACCAGCAGTAAATAAATGGTCCAATTTTTGCACACCATTAACCAAAATTTGATATCATCAGTTTATTTAATTTTAGTCATTCTAGTTAGTGTAAAGTGTACCACTTTGTGTTCTATTTTATTTCAGTGTCTAGCAAAATTAACTTTAATGCTGAGTATACAGTTTTATGGATTTTAGCATGTGTATTTATATATAAACAATACCTCCGATTACCCCAATTCTAAACCGTGACCTCCAATGATCTGTTCTTTTTCACTATACTTTTGTCTTCTCAAGAACATCCTACAAATGGAATCCATATAAAAATAAATGCAAATGTTTATTTTCTGACTCTTATGTCTAGAATATAGTCTATATAAGTTACATTTCATTTCATACTGAAAGGATACACAGTAGCTGTTCTAAGGACATTTGTGGTGCACTTGAATAAATGAATATGTGTTACTTCATTTCAATTAAGTTTTCCATCATTTTTAATAAAAATGAACACTTTTCACTTCTTATATTTATTTTCTTTCTTCCATTAATCTGCTTCCTCATTTGAAAACATTTCATTGTGTAACCTATTTTCCAAAAATGATAAACTTATCCTCATTTTAAGTATACATAGTAGGTGCTAAATATAGTGATTTTATTAAAAATAAAAATACCTTATCTATTCTTAATATACCTATAATGCAACAAAATATTCACATATTTTCCTCTAGATGGGTTATTGGAGAGAATAACTAATAATAGCAACAAAGAAATATATAAGGTCCAAATAATCTAAAGAGTAATACATTAATTAAAAGTTAATAATATATGTGGAAATAAAAATTCAGTTTAAAAGATCAAAGTTTAAAAACAACTTGGGGATGATTGAAAAAATTGTTAGTTAGGAGTGTTGTGATGTTAGTGACCTTGAGATCGTAACGCTTGTTTCAAATTTGTAGAAGAGTGCTTTGGCTGCTGCAGGCCTGAGAAGCTTAAACAAGGATAAAATACTGAGGTCAAGTCAATATTATGCTTGTGCATACATAGACAAATATGTTAAAATAACTTTTCTAAGTGATACCAAATAATTAGAAAGTACAAACATTTCTTGGTGAGCCACATGTAGTTACATGGGGCATGGATCTTCTCTTAACTTTGTCCTTGCTAAATCCCTATCAGATTATTTTGTTTTTTTCTCCAACATATGTAAAACAAACGAACATTATAAAATTAGTAAAACCAGACCTGGTGTCATGATTTAGGAAGAGTCTTGGGTAGGAAGTACAACAGCAATCTTTTGGCTTTCTCTGTAGTCAGTGCAGAGTGGGGTTTCCACTACCGTGTTTCATAAGTCTGCTGATTCTAAGCCAACAAACAAACAAACACAGCAAATGCAAAATTGAGTTTTTGTCAGACTTATATAATAAAATAATTGTAACTTTACTTAAATCAAGCAAGTTAACTTAGGTCTATGGTGACTGACCAACAGTTGTATTTTCCTTTCTTCCTCTCTTTTTGGTCATCTAATTACAATATGTGTTTTAAACTCTATGCATCATTTACAACTCTTTATAACAGATCATTTCCTTTGTGAAACATAGTGTTTAATAGGAAGCTGGGATACATGGGAGAGGCAGAGAGACAGAGGGAGAGAGAGAGATGGGGAAGACAGGAAGACAAAAAGGAAGGAAGAGAAGTGGGAGTTAACGGAGGGAGAGAGAAGAGGGTGTTGGAAGGGAGGGACATAGGGAAAGTGAGGGACATAGGGAGACAGTGAGTTCTTGCTATTAAAACTAGTAGCAAAAAAACAACTCCATGTGTCACTGGCAATTTTACTGGAGGTGACAGAACAGCCTAGGGTAGAGAACGTAGAGAACAACCAATAAGAAACGTAATGTTTAAAAGAAACAGAGATTAAAATAGGAAGAGCAGGAAGCATCACAGGCACAAAATAAAAAGGTCAAGGAATATGTTGTAATCAATTTCCACACACTGTGTAGTAAAGGAATAGTCTGTAGTAAATGAATAGTCTGCAATACCGATTCTCACAACAGGAGGATAAAAGTCAGGTAGTGGCAAATTGTACTAGATGTGTTTTAATAGAACATTAAATTTTCTATATCATTCACTGTGTGAGAGTGCTTCATGCAAAATGAACTATGGTCAGTCCAGAAATCAAAGTTTCCATAGAATGGTACTTTATTTTCATGTGAGTCAATACATAGGTATTGATAACCATAAAGGAAAAAATATGGATTTAATAAACATACCAAATCTGTTTCATCTTTAGGTGTTCTTTTAAAGCCTACAATACACTTAGTCTAAATTACTGGAACACATCAGTTATAAAAAGAAATAGTGAAGAGTTGTGTAAACAATTGCCTTCCTTCGACTCTCCATTTGTTAACTGCGAGTTTAAGTAAGTTGGTAATATCTAACTGCCTCATTTCTTCATATATAAAATAGTGATAATGAAACATATTGCATAGGATTATTGAGACAAGATAATATCTGACACAAAGGAATGCTTAAATATAAGACACAGGTCTGTCCAGAAAATGTCCAACCATGTAATACAAAAAATAGAGACATTTATTGAAGAAGACACAAAATACAAGAAACATTGTACATAGGACAGTGACACCTCAGTCCCCTTCAAAGTAGCCACCTTGGGACCTCACACAGTTCACCCAGCATCTCTTCCACTGTTCAAAAACACTCTGCAAAATCCTTTGTTGGAATAGCTATTAATTGTCCCATTGTATTTTCTCAAATCTCATGGAGGGTCTGAGATCTTTTCCCTTTCAAAGGTGATTTTATTTTTGGAAAAGCCAAAAGTCTCAGGGAGCCAAATCTGGACTGTAGAGGGGGACTGAGTCACCTGGGTGATTTGACGTTTTGTCAAAAACTCTGCAGGAGACATGAAGCATGAGTGGGTGTGTTGTTGTGGTGAAGCTGCCAATCACCAGTTGCCCATAGCTGCAGCTGTTTTTTGTCGTATTGCATCTCTCAACCAATGAAGAACATTGAGGTAGTACTCCTTATTGATTGATGGGCCTGGAGGAATGTACTCACGGTGGACAACACGTTCCCAATAAAAAACACAGCTAACATGGTCTTGATCTTGCTGTAACTTTGCTGCAGCTTCTTCAAGCATGGAGAACCAGGTGACTTCCATTGAGAGGACTGTGCCTTCATTTCCAGATCATAGTCATGGACCCACCATTCATCTCTGGTTAAGACATTCTTGAGGAAATCTGGTTTTGTGATTTGAATCATCATTATCCGGTTGGTAGCAATTTGAATCATCATTAGCAACTGCAACACAATATTCCTTCATTCTGGAAGCAGAAGCTGCAGAATTAATTTTGCCACCATATGTTTTATGCCAAGACCCTGTGTCAAAATCTCAGACACAGTGGTTTTTGGAATCCCCAGATCAGCTTCTGGTTCTTGCACTGCCAGTCGCTGGTCTTTGTTGATTGCAGCTGGTACATGGTCACGATTCTCAGACATTCTGCTTGCTGCAGGCCTTCCAGAATGTGGATCATTTCAACTGATTCTTGACTATCTTTGAAGTTTTTGTGCCACACTTTTATTAGTTTTTGTGCCACAATGAGCTGGACTCATTGCATTGTCCCCAAAAACCTTCTGAATCATCCACATAGTTTCTGAAGAAGAGTGTTCAAGCTTAACACAAAATTCAAAGCAGATTTGTTTCTTTACTCACTCATTTTGAATGTGACAGCCACACAGAACACATGCTCACTCAATGACATCTACCACCCCTACTGACTAGTACAGTGAAGTCGTCATTTATCACTCATGTGCATCCCAGTCCACTCTCCTTGGCTGCCAGGTTACATCGATGTCGTCCAGATCATCCTTGTTATGTTAAGAATGGTTGGACTTTTTCCAGACAGATCTCATAGTTTTAATAACTAAAAATCTACTTGTCTAAGGAAAGATAAAAAATAAAAAAAATACTTGGATTCTATAATCTCAAGTGCATCTTTTTAAAGTTGACACTATATGCTTTTGTGTCTATAATTATCTTTTTCACATAACTGAATTTTTTGAAAAGCATTTGTGGTGGACACACTGTAGGGCAGCCCAGAAATGAATATAATCTTGTGCAATTCCTTCTGGGAGTGGGTACAGGCAGGAGCTGTCATTTGATTCTAAGCCAATAGAATCTGAGAATGGGGATGGGATTTCACTCTGATGATTAGATTCTGTCATATGGCAAAGGTGCACGATAAACATAATATTAATTGTATAGCATTGTAAGGCCATCTCAGTGGATTAGTTTTAAAGAGATCTCTTTGCTGGTTTTGAAGAGGTAATCTACCATGTTGTAAAATGGCCTTGTGGCAAAGAACTGCCAGAGGTCTCTGAAAGGTAACAGCAATTTCTGGCCATCAGAGAGCAATAACATGGAGCTCTGGATCCCCAAACTGCAAGGATATGAATTCTGTCAACAACCTGAAGATCTTTCTCCAGGTGAGCCTCTCATAAAGTGGTAGCCCTCACAGACACATGAATTCAGTCAGATGAGACCCTAAGCAGAGGAGTTTATATATACCATGTAGACAAGCCTAAGGGAAAGAATACGTTTTAGCTTTTACCAAAAATGTTACTTCAGTATGAGCTCTGTGAATGTCCATGCTCCCAGACCAGGTTCATCTGTATGGGAAGTGTTCCATGTGTGGACAGATATGTTTTACCTGGATAACCATCCCCCTTGTTTGTCTCCACTGAGTACTCAAAGAACGAACCTTGGAAAAGAAATACTCCTCTTTAAATGTTAGCTGAAGATAGCTGAATTCTCACATTTCTGGGTAATTGACTTATACTAGCTGTTTAAGAGTAATGTTTCCCAGAGGTCACTGATGGCCAAACAAAGATAATTAAGCATATGGTTAAAAGAGTCACTGTTTTCCAACAACCATTCCATGTTAGAAGTGGGATAACCACGATGATTGTTTATATCACCCAGGACATCACTTCAGGTTTCTTTTTCATATAGCTTATGCATCCTACAGCTGGAAATCTTGGTGTCTTCCTCCAACTTACACACCAAGCATGTATCTTCCTTGGACTACTATTCCAGCTGCTATTGTTGAGTAACAATAACCCCAACATTTACTGGTGCAAAACCACAAAAAGTTTACAATCTTTGAATTCTGTTGGACAGAAATTTAGAGCAGGCTCAGTGGTGATGGTTTCCCTCTGTTCTACAATATCCAGCACCAGTCTTTTAAGACTTGAATGGCTTCAAGCTAGAGCAATTTGGACTGAAGCATTTTGCTTCCCAGGTATCTTCTTCGCTGACACTTAACACCTGGGCTGGGTCAGTTGGCGATTCAGAAGAGCTGGGATGGTCAACTAGAACATCTACCGGTGCCCTCTTCATGTGACTTGGGCTTCTCAGAATGTGACATCAGTATCAGAGTGGAAATAGGATGCGAAAAAGTGTTCTGAGAACCATGATTCCAAGAGAGCCTCGGGCTACAGCACGCCCTTTCTGACCCAGGCTCTGAAGTCATACCATATTCTCTTGGTTGCAAACAGTAAAGTCTCCCCAGATTTAACAAGTAAGAATTAAAGACTTCAGATTTTGACGAGGAGGTAAGACTACAAGAGTGTATTGCATGGAGACACTGTGGGGTAGCCACACTTGGAAAATGCACTCTGCCACAAATGGTATGTTAAAACCCTGCACAACAGCAGTAGCAACAACAGCAAAAACAGAGGCATTGGGCTATCACACTTCTAATACTAGCACAGGAAAGTCATCAGCAACTATAATATTTAGTTTGTTCCAAGAGGTTTGAATTGCATAATTACACAGTTTTTTAGCACTGAAAGAAGATATGATCCATAATGTAGCCTACAAGTAATTTCTCCATTGTGGTTCCCCTACACTTCCAGGATTCCTGGGATAGTTATTAAACCAGTGGGTAAGCACTAGTTTAATTAGATTTTCACTAGAACAGAGTAATATTAAATGAAAAGTAAATAATAGGAAATAATACAGCTACTAATGCAATTATATATTAAGCACATAAAATGTTAACTTGAGGTATAACATAGAGGGAGAAAAGTTTGCCTTTTTTCATCTATTCAACTGTTTTCAGTTGTTTGCTTAATCTTATTATTAAAGTATTCTGAAATATTAATATGTTTCACAGGGATATGAATTCTTTAATTTTTACTATAAGAATATAAATTTCTTAATTTGCCTTCAAAAAGACATTATGGTAAAGAGGCTTGATTTTTATTGGTTTGTTATGTAACTCTGTATCTTGGAAAATAAAATGAACTTATGTAATTTAGATGTTTCAGAGAAATTCATATATTAATGCCCATAAATATTCCCATTCATAGTGTAACTATCTAACTAATAAGAATTCAGTGCAGAAGCAGAGATTGGGTAGCAGGCTCAGGATCATTCATTCAGGCTTATCAAGTACTAAATGAAAAAGTTGTGCCTTTTAAAGTAAACTAAATATACTTATAACATAGTCATTGAATAATGCTAAATAATAGTCAAGGAGATAGAGGATCAAGGTTTAAATACTAATTTTCACACTTGATAGTTGTAGGTACTTTGACAAGCTATTCAGGTCTCAGTTAACTCACTTGTAAAATAAAAAAGTATTTGCAGATTTTTAAGCCTTCTTACATATATACATTTCTATGCAAAGTAATATAAAAAAGAATAATTAAAATATCAATTAATATAGTATAAAAATAAAAATTTATTTGCCAGATATTGAACATTTTTAGCATTATGGCTCAAAAGCTGCATCTATACACCTATCCAGATTTCTATTTGTAATCTCTTTATGCACCCTAGATTCACACATGAAGTATTACATTTAGTATTAACCTACTTAACCCTTACATTATGGAATAAATGATACATTATCATAAAAATAGAATATTTATATTGGCTAATGTTAATCTGTAATTTTACAATAGGATATTTTGTAATATTTTATAAACCTATTATAATAGGATAATATGTATTTTTATAGGATATTTTGGAGAGTTTGTCTTTGGAGATATGTCAAATTAACCTATTAACTGTCCTTTTATTCTTTGTTCTTTAATCCTTATTTGCAAGGCATCTCCCTGAATCCGTTTCCTGTTCTTCCTCATTTTCAGGAAGCCTATTTGGTGTTTATCTAAATTAGATAAATAAGGTGAAACTGCTGAGACTAAAACTGACAAGTGTTCATTTTGATTAGATATCCAAATAATTGTTTTATGTAATATCTGTTAAGAATCTCAGTTAATATGAGATTTTAAAGTAGCCTTACTCATATAGCATAATTTACTGAGAGGAACCATGTGCACAATCAGTGACTTAACTAATGAAGTGCCATAACAACATACAGTTTATACTGCCAAAGATGAGGAAGAATATCACCTGGGGGTCAGGGCCTGATCACGTGAAATGTAGAAATGCTGTGATGCAAAAGTGTTCTCAAGATTTTGAATTGAGAAGCGTTGATTCAAGTTTCCTAAAAGGCAGCACGAAATTTCCAGAACTGTAACTTGTGAAGGTTGAATAACAATATGTATTAGGTGTTATCATGAGAATATTTATTTTGGGAAGCCTAAACCCATTAAAATAAAGGGAAATCACCTTTAAATGGACTGGCCATTAATTACCCATCACCTTCAAAATCTGCTAGTGGTCCGTGAATTAAAAGCACACAGCCCCAAGACATTTTAGTGGAGTTAAGAAAAAGTTCCATTTAACAAGTCTGCATAAAGACATATGTAGAAGGTACAATTAGCCATGAGCATGGTCAGACAGCAACTAAATTTTGCTGAAGAACATATTGTACAATAATTTAGGTTGAACATACTAAAGACAGTTCAAACCTGCTCAAAAGATTTTCTCAAATTATGTCTTAGATAACATAGACTTTTAAATGTTTTTCAAATTTAAAATATGATATGGACAACAGTGTGGTGATTGCTGGGGGGGGCGGAGGTATAAGAGGACTAAATGGTAATGGAAAAATACAATAAAGAGAGTGACGCAGAAAAAAATACGATGTATGTTGTAGTACATGGTCATGTTTTAAACTTATTTAATTTCATTTATCTATTAATTTATTTTTACCATCACCATTTAATTCCCCCAAACACCCTTCACCTCCAGTCACCCACTCTCCCCCCGACAATTGCCACACTCTTGTCCATGCCCATAGTTCTTTTAGGCAAACAAAAAAAAAGGAAGAAAAATTTATTTATTAACTTTATATACTATATTTCTTCTAAAATATTTGAACTTTAAAATATTATAATTTTACATGTAGAAGGGAATTTGCACTTGCCTTAAAAATAAAATTTGTGAATATATGAAAAATATAAGAATTCTTTCAGATGTTGCTTGAGAAAAAATGTATGTTTAATTTTAGCAAGAATTTCAATATGCTTGCTTTCTCTCTTGATTTTAAAACCTAAATTGGTTTTAAATTAACATTTTAAAATATCTTTCATACTGCTAGACGAGGAAGCACTTTTCTTTCATCAAATGTATGCATATTTGAGTCATGGAAGTAGTCTGTGGGGGGAAATGCAGTTCTTCTTTGATTATCTCGGTATTTATCTACTCTTGGCCTCAAGCTCAAGAATAAAGCTGAGTAAATTCTAGCACTTGAGAGAAAATGGGAAACTAGTTGTCTGTCATTTTTATTGGCATACTTAAAAACTTTAGTATATAAACTCATTATATATATATTTACTCACAAATATGTCTGACTGTATTATACACTTTTGTCCAGAAATTGAGATTTATGAGGAAAGAAAGGATATCTATTTAATAAGCATCCTTATTTACACTTTTTATGTCTTGATGGATGACATGTACACTCTGCAGGTCAGATGCCTCCATTTGCAAACTGTGTATAAGAATATACTCTGTCAATGAAGTGAATCTACTTTTAGGTCCTTATGGAGCGAATTTTACATGACAGGTAATGTGCTCAATAAGTTTCTGAAATAATTTAATTGATCGATGAAGACTAAAGATAAGAAATAACTATCTATCTATCTATCATCTATCTACTTATATTCCTTTTCCACATTCACCATCTTAAAACTCAATCCCAAATTTTCTCTGTCATTATGCCCATGTGTTTGAGGAATAAACAATGCCTGAATCAGTCCTGTGTCTTCCCTTAAACACACGCACACTGACGCAGGTTCTGAAGTTATGTATATCCTATTATATTTTTCTTTTATCAGCTGGTTCTGCCCTTGATTTTTGTTCCCCCCCCCAGGTGTCTGCAAATAACCGTTCATTCTCGTGCACAATACATAATGCTCAAAACCTTGGACATTCGTGGATACACTTACCTAGCTTTAACGTTTCTTTCAGAGTTCAGTTTAAACCCATGTGCAGATCTTAGGCTCCAGCCACAGCGTTTTTGTTCCCTGCACTTCACAGCTCTGAACTTCGTTCAGATGTTTGCCTTTGCCCAGGATTTTCTTCTCTAGGCTTCTCTTCTTTAAATGCTAGCTCAGCCCTGCGCCTATCGCTAATCGAATATTTGACATGGATCCTTCTCTTCCTCCTTCTTTTTTGAACTACTCTTTTTTTTTGTTTGTGTTCATATATAGTGAAATATACATACTAAAATTTACTGTTTTATCATTTTAAGTGTACAATTTATTGGCACTAAATGCATTACCATTGTTGTGTAACCATCACCACTAACTTCTTCATCCCAAATTGAAATTCCGTGCCCATTAAGCAATAACTCTGTACTTTCTTCCTCCAGCCCCTGCTAAATATGATTCTGTTTTCCATTTCCATGATTTTCAGCACTCTAGGTAGCTCATCTAAGTGAATCATAGAATATTTGCCATTATTGTCTAATTCATGTCACTTAGCATAATGTTTTCAAGGTTCATATGCTTTGAAGCATATATCAAATTTCATTCCTTATTAAGGTTCAATCATACTCCATTGTATGTGTATGCCATGTTTTGTGTATCCATTCATCTGTAGATGGACACTTGGGTTGTGTTCACCTTTTGGCTATTGTGAGTAATGCTGTTTTGGTGTACAATTATCTCTTTGTGACCCTGCTTTCAATCTGGGGGCAGGTAAACATAGAAGAGGAGTTGCTGGATCATACAGTGATTCGGAGTTTAATCTGTTAAGGAATCACTGTACAGTTTTCCACAGTGACGGCACCAGTTTACCAGCAAAGCACAAGGGTCTTAATTTCTCTATACCCTCTCCAATGCTTGCTATTTCTGCTTTTGAAGCAAAAATATTAACCATCCTAATGGATGTGCAGTAGTAAAGCAAGCATTCTTTCCTTAATAGAATGAGTAAGGAATATTTCCATCTCATATTTTATAATTATTTATCTTTTACAATTTATTTTGATCTATCTGGAAATTATTTAGTACTTTTATGCCCATGCGAATCTACCACAATATTTAGGAGTTAGGTATTTTGCTTAGACTCACTTTTCAGCACACTGTGTTTTGTAATAAATCCTAGATAAATGTTAGTTGGATATTCACTACATTTCTACAGTATACATTGTAAGTTGGTTTTATTTTGATACTTGGAAAAGTTAGGCAATGTATTATGGTAATTGTGACAGAACATCTTTAAAATCATGAGATTTCTGTTTATTATTCTGATCCATCTATTGCAGCAATTGTAATCAATCTTGTACCCAATTCTGGTTGTTCTTCTAAATATCACATATTTATTATTTTAACCAACATTGGAATGTTTATGCATTTATAGGTAATATTGAGCTTAGTTGCATATTATTTTGCCAGTGTTACTATATTCTGTTTCCATTATGAATGTACCTTATGCACATTAATTAAAATTTAAAATTTCTAAATATATCACTTAACATTTTAAATATATGGTGTATCTTACTAAATTTGGTTGCTTTTTCTGTGACTTCTATTCACATTCTCCAGCATATTCAAATTCTAATAAGAATCTTTGAGCTACATAAAAAGATAAATTATAAATGGTTCATTAGATCTCATTTGTCAGTCAAAAACTTAATTTAGTATTAAAATTGTGAACAACAACAGAGCACTTATCAAAAAACCTTGCACTCACTAGCTCTTAGAAACATGAAAAATGTGGAACATAATGCTTTCTCTACAGCTGACAGGCTGAACGTTATGATGGTGCCGAGTGACCTGTAGTTTGCAACAATATATCAACATCCACTTGCAGTGAGGTTTCTGTGAATAAAATCCTAATCCATATACGTAGTATATTTGACATAAAAAATTAGATACCATAATACTACTTTTCTTAAAAGTTCTAAGTATTCTTAGGATATATTCGAAGAAGTGGAATCAGTGGGTCAGATTGCAGTTTCACTTTTAATTTTTTGAGGAAACTGCACACTGCTTCCCACCAACAGTGCAGAAGGGTGTAGCTGGATGCTACACCAGTCTGCATCCCCACCGGCAGTGCAGAAGGGTCCTTTTTCCTCCTCATCCTCACCAGTACCTGTTGTTTGTTGGTTTACTGACAGTAGCCATTCAGGCAGATAAGAGGTAATATCTTGTAATGGTTTCAATTTGCATCTCTCTGATGATTATTGACATTGAGCATTTTTTCTCATCTGTCTGTTGTCCATCTGCATATTGTCTTTGGAGAAGAGTCTTTGCCCATCTTTTAATTGGTATTGAGTTGTAAATATTTCTACATTTTGAATATTAGCCCTTCATTAGATGTATCATTGACACTACATTCTCCCTTACAGTGGGTTCCCTTTTCATTTTGTTGATGGTTTCTTTTGCTATGCAGATTGTTTTTAGTTTGAGGTAGTCCCATTTGTTTATTTTTTCTTTTGTTTCTTTGCTCTGGGAGATATATTGGCAAAAATATTGTTACAAGAGCTGTCTCAGCAAGCTCTTTTACAATCCTTAATAAGCAATCAAAGAATGGGTGATGTTTGTGGAAGCACACTGCTAAGGATATTATAAACTAAATTCCTAATAAATGTTAATTTTGTGAAGGCCATAAAAGCAGCGTAAAATGAAGATGTCAAAATAAACAAGTAGGAGGAAAATTATAGGTAAATAGAGAACATTGCTCTCTGGGGGAAAACTGAGCAATTTTATGTAAAATATCCATAAGTTATACCTATCTAAAAGATTCTGGTATAATTGCTTATCAATCTACTTCACTTTACCAGGAGAAACCGATGGTTAAATATGCAAAAAACAATTGTAAAAATGCTTAACATATGAGTATATGTCTAACTATATAATTTAACTACATTAAACTATGTAGGTGTTTACAAAATTTAAGTGCATAAATGTCCCATACATTTCCCAAACTGTGGGTATGTCCACACACACACACATGCACACACACAGAGAAAGTCTGTCCAGAAAGTATCCAGCCATGTAACATGAAAAATAGACTTTTATTAAAGAAGATACAAAATACAAGAAACATTGTACATAGGATAATGATACCTCAGTCCCCTTCAAAGTATGTAAGCACCTTGGGACCTCACACAGTCCTCCCAATCCCCATCAGTTGCCCTGTTGTATTTTCCTGAATCTCATCAATGGTCTAAAATCACTCCCCTTTCAAAGGTTATTTTAGTTTTAGGGAAAGCCAGAAGTCTCAGGGTGCCAAATTTGGGCTGTAAAGGGGCTGATCACCTGGGTGATTTGGTGTTTCATAAAAACTCTTCATGAGATGTGATGCATGAGTAGGCGTGTTGTTGTGATGAAGCTGCCAATCACCAGTTGCCCATAGCAGCCTTCTAAATCATCAGAATAGTTTCTGTGGAGGAATGTTCAAGCTTAACACAAAAATTGATACAGATTTGTTGCTCTACTCGCTCAATCATTTTGAATGTGATGGCCACACAGTACACATGTCCACTCAATGGCATCTACCACCCCCACTGAGTAGTACAGTGAAGTCATCATTGTTCACACATGTGCATTCCAGTCCACTCTCCTTGGCTGCCAGGTTCTATCAATGTTGCACAATCCATTCTCATTATATTAACAATGGTTGGACTTATTCTCGGCAGACTTCGAATAAGAGGAATTGTCAAGTAACTATTTGAAAAGAATTCCCAAATAAAGTAGTACATTTTCATCCAGAATATAAATTAAAATTTAGAATCCACACACATAACCCAAATTATCCCTTTTGAAAGATTGAAAGTTTTAAAGAAGCGATCATCAGATTTTAGACAGCTAAATGTAAGACCATTAGACAAATAGGATAATTAAGACCACCTGTTGTTTAGAGGCATGCTTAGGAGTAATGGCTGGAACCTGAGACTGCCATGCCCCGGGGCCTCACACTTTGCTTTCACGGACAGATGGAACTGTAGGGGTGAGTGTAAAGTCCCCTCAGCGCCTTTTCTGAATGCCAGGCTGCTGAAAATTTGCAGGAACTCTTAAGAAGAACCTTGAGTATAGAACCTTGCAACTGCTTGCTGGCCATTCACTCAAAACCCGGTGAGTTTCGTGTATTTGTCTCTTATATTTGTCAAAGGTAGAGAAATATCTGAGGTAAAACTAATGAAACATGAAAGTAATAATGAATAAATGTTTTTGTGCACACACCCAAAAGACATTTTGCAAAATAAACACACTGAAACCAAAACATGGAACGAGGCTCAGGTGTATGTTGTTATAAAGGAGCTCTATAATGAGAAGACAGTGAATGATTTTTCTTCAGAGAGGTTGGTTATAATATTAAAACACTATTGATTGATAGGGAATTAGTTAATGGTTGGCTCTTACTAATTTTGCAAAAGAGTTTAAGTTTTTCTTATGGTTTGCCAGAGGCAAAAGCATAAAGAACCCTGGCCAAGTTAGTGTTGTTTTATATGTTAAACTTGTTTTGTCTGCTTAAGGAGTTTTCAAAGCTGGTTCCTGTTTCTTTTTTATTTGAACTTTTGATACTGAGTTGATTTTGATACTGAAGGTACCAAGTGACAAAACTGTAAAGCTCTTAGGGCTTACAAAGAACTAGGGAACCATGAAGTTAGAGCACATTACCTCTCTGAACAGGGACAGAGGAGGGCGGCAATGGGCAACGTAGAGCTTGTTCTGCAGCACTGCAGACCTAAGAATTTGAAATAGAATAAATCCTAATTGAATCAAATATAAAGACTACATCAAATTAAAAAAGAAAAAGAGTAAATTTCTAGAAATTGGGGGGAGATAACTCTGCTGATTCCATCTTTTATTCAATTTTAACACAGTACCTTGCATTTTATTATTTTTCTTATATAAATATTCTCCTCCCCACATCCTACCCATAGATACCACTTATACATGTCAAATACCAAAATAATAGTCAAGCTTGATAGAGGCTATAAAAAAAAGGATGACCATAAGTTTACAAATCTGTAAATTAAATAGCAAATTTGGTCAGCTGTCAGAGGCGAGGGGAATGGGGAAACTGGAGGAAGGAAGGCGAAGGGATTAGTCAAAGAACATGTATGTATAACTCATACACACACAGGCAATAGTGTGGTGAAGGCCAGAGGAAATGGCACAGGGGATAGGTGGAGACAAAGTGGGCGGGGCGAGGGAATGGAGACATCTGTAATAGTGTCAACAGTAAAAAGGAATTAATTATTTCATTTATTTCTTGCCATCAGATTTGATTGCTACTTAAACTTTGAACTAACCTGCAGATGCTTCCCTGATTACGACCATTATAGTAACGACACCCAGAGGTGGGAGGAACAGCTGCTGTGGGGTCCACATTGGAGAGGCACTATTATAATCACTTGACCAGATGGATATACATGAAAGGAAAATCTGGATAATCTTGGGTGTATAAAACCCAAAAGCACCGATAAATCCCATTAGGCACCAGAAGTCCAAACTGCAGAAAATCGTAGTGTGAAATAAATAAAGATGCAAAACAAATGTTTGGATCACTCAGGAAGAAACCAAGAGATGAAAGTAATGAGTTTTTAACCTTGGTGTTTGTAGTTTACTTTAAAAAGTATTATTTTTTCATCTAAATCATCTCATAAGACACAATTTATCTATATCAATCAAAATTCCACATAAATGATTTTAGGTTAATTATGAGAAACACAGATATTTAATGAAAGCACGTATTAATGTGATAGAAGTGATATTAATGCCCACCTTTTAGGAACACAAATTTTATATTGCAGATGGTATCTACTGTCATCCATTGCTTTGGGATATAATAATTATAAAAATGATTAAATATAAGTAGGATTAGATATAGCAAATCAACAAATATTTTAACATTATAGTTTTATTATGCAAAAGGTATGACATAGAATGTAAATAGGTCACCAACATTTACAACAAGCTTTTACTTTTATGGAAGAACAATAGGACAAAATCAGATTTGATAAAGAATTCAGGGTAAACTATTTTAGAGTTATTAATAAATGTATCACACTTATCTCTTTGAATTCATATTTCATATATGGATATTGAATTCACTGTCATTTATTTTCTGTTTGGCATTTTCATTCTCTCCCTGTATAATAGATTATTTTCAGTAGATTATAAATATGTACAAAACTTTCCATTATCTAAAAAATCTTATTTTGGTATTCTTTTGTCTACTTAGCCAACTCTGCATCTATTTAGCAATCACATTTCTTTAGAAAGTATTTCTGTTAAAATATAAAAAAAAAATTCCCTTGACTTTCTAACAAGCCATACTGTATATCTTTGAAGTCTGAAATTTATTGTCAACAACCAAAATTTTCTCAGTGATTATATGGTACTTTACCATTATATTAACTCCTCTGATGCCTTTTTTAAAGGTACATATAATTCTCCCTTTCTTTGAACATTGCATGGCTTCCAGATGTAACCTCATGTGAATAACTCCTTATTTGTCATTTGTCAGTACCAAGTAAGGTGCAAGTCAAAGTAATACAAATTAAATGAGCTTAACTCTAAAAGAAAACATTGGCTCATATCTCATATAACTGAAAAGAAAGTTGGTACCAGCTATGGATGGATTCAGTTAGTTATTACATCAGGAGTCTAATCCATCCTCTCTGTAGGTTCTGCTTTGTAATTCATTTTCATAAAGTGTTTACCAATGCATTAAAAATTAAGGCCACATGTGACTTTGAAATCCAGGCAAAATAGCACACAGCTTTCCTAATGTAGGAAAAAAGCAGCTGCTTAATTGTATTGCATTCAGTAGGTGTGGCTTTGGTCATATGCCCATCCTTGCCACCCGTGTAAGGCTGCAAAGGCTCAGGAAAATGCTCATTGGCCAGCCCTTGACAGCATACTTACTTCAAAGAGCAGTAGGTGCCCCCTGAACCACGTGGGAAAAATGTGTGGGGAAAATCCACTGAAAACTTAGAGATATATGCAAAGACTTTTTCTTTGGATCAAGAACCTTTAAGTCTAAGTGCCAGACAGATATTTATACCCAAATATCCTCAGCATTTTAAATCAGTTGTGTCTAGAGAAAAATGCACTATTATCTTTTTCAAAGGATTTCTTATTTACATTCCATGTTTCTATTAATATGTGTGGTGCTGCAAATGTCACCAGTCTTGCCACTTGCTCCTTCCTGTATTCTACTTCATGCAATACTGAATTCTGAATGTGAAAGTTGATGTCTATTTCCCCTCTCCCTCAATTCACATTCAATCTAGATGTAAGCCCTGCCAGTCCTATTTCCAGGAACTGGTATTGCTTTCATAATGGTCTACACAACTTCTGATTGCATGACAAGAAAAGGAGTAACTTTTCCCTGCCTCTAGTTTCACTGCTTTTTCCCATGTTTAGTTCACCCAACTTCAGCCAGAGTTATTTTTTTAGCCCCAAATTTAATCAAGTTACTTCTCTACTTAAAACTTGTGTAGAACTTCCTCTTGCCCTTAGGTTAAAGCCTGATTTTCTTACCATGTCTTGAAAGTATTTGAGTTTTATTTACATTATCATCTCTTATAATTGACCTGGCAGCTCTCCCTCAGGCCCTACTTAGTGTCTTTTAGTTCTCAAATATCAGTGCACTCTATTATTTACAAGATCTGTTCCTGGGCTTCCTACATCCTGACTGTATGCCCTTCTTCCTACTCCCTAAGCATGCTGTGCCTCCTCTATTACAAGAATCAAAGTCAGTGTTCAAGGATGGTCTTTGGAGTTCTACTCTTCAGGTTTCAATCCAAGGGCAAGTTTTTCAAAAAATATTTATGGTACATTTTTCTCCTTTAAAAATGATGTATTTATCACAAGGTTTGAGAATGTATTTAGGACTAAATGAAATATTGAATGATGATCTGCAGAAGGTGCTTAGTCTTGTGACGTCCACAAAGTAAACAATCAGAACATGCTCATTATTCAGTATGTTCCTTTATGCATTTTTTTGAAAATAGGATCAATGTCTGTGGCCATTATCTCAACACTTAGCATGGGTTTGAAATAGAATAAGAGGCCAAATCAGTTCTCATTATATAAATATTAATGCCGATTCTTAATATCGTTGCTGCTGGCAGATTAACCACTCACCACTAAATATAACTTACCATGTGTTCTTTCTTTCTTTCCGTGGATGTTTTTCACTATTCAAATAATCTGCTAATTCCTAGTGATTCCTCTATACACAATTGCGTGAGTTTCTTCTGTCCTCATTTACACTGATGCAAAACCAAGCTAGGTCAGCACTGACTCTCGTCTGCTCTAGTATCCCTGAATGAATTCCGTATAACATTCTGTCTCACTGCCAGTTCATTAAAAAAGAGCCAGATTCATATTCCAGAAAAAAGCCATTATTATACAGTCTTCAGTTTATAAATCCCACTGTGTCATTCATTGAGTATCATCCATACCCTAGCACTGTTCATCTCTCCAATACTATCTCCTATCCTTTTGATGCTGACACTGGCCCACAGTGTCCGCCTAATTATGGGTGAAATGAGACATTCACATGGACTACCGAGTCAGGTGGAGGAAAAGGGACAGCATGGCTTTTCTCTCAAGGGGAGGCCATGACGGGCCTCTATTGGGTTTCTCAGCACATTACATGATGGTCCTCATTAACTATGCACAGGCTCGATTTAGGTTGTTACCTTTTACAGAAAACAAAGGAGCCAATGCTGCTAATCACATCACAGAAGAGGGATATTTGCAAATGAAAAGGCAAAAGTGGTTGAACTGGTTACACTCATCCTTGGAAGGTTTAGCATGGTTTTTAGGAAGTTACTTTGCAGTAAATGTTTGCCACTGGGGGCTGGGCCCATGCCACACAGGGTGGTCTACTACATCTTTGAATAAAACTTTCTAATCCAGACTCTTTTCTATACCCAAATTTTTTAATCTTTTCTATTTCTTGTCTTCTGCCCATACTACTTTCTTAGACAGGAATTTATCTTTCTCTTTTTTTTCCTGCATATTTAAACCTTACCTAACCCTCTAAAGCTTATGGAAAATCTGCATATTCCCAGAAACCTTTTATATGAATTTTATCTGCACAAATTATATAGTTACTTTATTGCTCTCATAAAGCATACAAATTGAATTTAGGTATATAGGTATGTAATAGACATGTCTGACTCTTCTGAAAATTCATTCATACTCATGTATCCTCATTTTTTTCACCTATATTTCTTTACAGTAACTTCCCAATGCAATATTCACAGTAATATTTGTTAAGTAAATACTAATCAAATTGTAATTTATAGATAATATTTTCCTTTAATAATAAGAACATTTATATTAAGTATGCCTGAGCTGATTCT
This sequence comes from Tonatia bakeri, assembly GCA_004024845.1. Lineage (NCBI taxonomy): Eukaryota > Metazoa > Chordata > Mammalia > Chiroptera > Phyllostomidae > Tonatia > Tonatia bakeri. The sequence continues at coordinate 274,876 of PVIA01000906.1, forward strand.
ATCCTAAGCTAGATGTAACAAAATCATTAGTGTGTGAATAACACTGAAATGTCAAAACATATTAAAATTCCTCCCTAGTTTTTGATATTGGCAAATTATAGAAGGATAGGGCTTATCTTTAATAGCTTATATAATATTTAATGAAGTTCAACTTTAAGCAAATTAAATAGTAGGTCAGACTGAACTTTTAACCCATACTAACTGCTATTAACTTATGCCAGAGAAAGTTAGTGGTTCATTATGGTCTATAAGCCGTCATTTCAAAGCTAAGAGTTTCCTGTAATTTTGCATATATTGCTTTTGCTGAATAAGTTGAAGGCTCTTAAAGACTGGGATATGCTACAAATGATCATAAAAGAAATGAGAATGTAATAGCCTTTAATGACAAGAAAAGCTCATTATGCCTATAGTTTTACATTACCTTTTTATTTAAATTTTCTTATATTGCTCGTTTTTTTAATATGCAATTTTATTTTTTTTCACTCTTATGTCATTCCCCTCTTTTGTTTAGTTTCTTCTCTTTTGACCCATTATGTTAAACAATTCTTACAGAAGATAATTTGTCATCACTGTCATAATGAATTCCATTTTCTTTAAGCCAGACCTGGCTATGGCTTGCTCTATAGCAAAGGAGACCCCCTGAAAGGCTAATATGAAGAACAATGTAAGAAGTATGACTAGATGAGCATAGCTTTAATTAGGTCAGTCAAAATTCTTCGTGAATACTGTTCAGAAAGGTATTCTTTAGTAGCAGAAATTATATTCTTTAAACAAATCCTTATTCAAGAACATCACCCTATTTCTACAGAGGAGTACAAAAAATGCTACCAATTGAGTTGAACTTTTTCTACCATGTTTTTAAAATTTGCCACTGCTAAGTAAGCTGCACCTGTTCTCAATTATCCATCCTAATATCTCATTATATTTGTAGGGTCACCTTTATTCTACTTACATTATGTATATCTATATAAATAAGGAAGATAAAAATAGATTGGAAACCTATATTTTTGGAAACTGCTACATAATACTGATTTATGATTTAATAATTTAATGATATTCATCACAAAAAACTTCTTTAAAAAATTTTTATTGTTGTTCAAGTACAGTTGCCTCCGTTTTCATCCCACCTACCCACTTCTGCTTTGTCCATGTGTCCTTTATACATGTTCTTTGATGACCCTCCCTCTATTATCCCGTTATCCTTTCTCAGAACTCAACAGCAAATAACAAACTATTCAGTTAGAAAATGTGAAAAGTACATGAACAGGCAATTCACTGAGCACATATAGATTACAGATAAACACATTAAAATGCATTTGATGTAAGTAGCCATAAGAAAAATGAAAATGAAATTACAATAAAATATTTCACATAGATCAAAATGGCTTGAATGAATGAATGAATGAACACACACACACACACACACACACACACTGGGATAACACCAAATGCTAGTGAGAATGCAAACAGTGGTCACTCAGGATGAGAGCATGGACATTTCTTAAAAAACTGAATCTGTGCATATAACTGTACTCCTGTATGTTTATTTATTTTCACACAAAAATCTGAATACAGATGCCATTTATTCTTAATCTGCCCAAACTGGAAACAATCCATACATCTTTCAATGGGTAAAAATTAAACAATTCACCATAGAATATTTCTCAGGATTAAAAAGGGACACTATCTTGATACTTACCATAACTTGGATAGTTCTCAAGGATATTGTGCTAAGTGAAAATGTCAATCTCAAAAGTTTGTATATGGTACATGTCCACTTATATAAAATTCATGAAATGACTAAAGTCTAGAGATGGGGACTAGATTGTTGGTTGCCTGGAATTATGGACATGGGGAGGGAAGAGGTAGCTATGGAATTAAAGTAATATAAAAGATTTTCATGATATAATTGTCTTGTATCTTGACTATGGTGGTAGTCACATGAATCTACATATGTGATAAATTGTAGAGAAATAAATACAAACACAAAGACACATACACACAAATACAAATAACTGGTGTCATATGACTAAGGTTGAAAGATTTTATTAATATCAATTTCCTGCTTGTTATATAGTTACACAAGATGCTATCTTTGGGGAAAATTAAGTAAAATAAGTATTTGATCTGCCTTTATTATTTCTTAGCACCATATGTGAATCTAGAGTTATTTCAAAATTAAGAGCTTAAAAATATATAAATAAACTGTATATTCTGACTAAAGGTTAAAACAAAGATAAAAATGCAAGACCCAACCAAATGCTGTCCACAAGAAACCCATTTTAAATTACATTATGCTAAAAAAAAAGATATACTTTGCTAAAATGATGTAAAAAAGATACACCATGCAGCAGTAATCATAAAATACTTAAAGATAAGAAATAAAGGGAAGACTAATGATGACATAGGTGTCAATTCATCAATGAAACATTATCTGTGAGTGTACTTAAAGTGTTTCCAAATAGATAAAATCAAGGCTGTCAGAAATAAAGGAGAAAATAAAGCAAATACAAATTACAGTTGGTAACTTTTAAACTCTACCTGCCATACAATTTATTTTCAATCAATGCACATACTTTGTGTATACACTGAAATGAATTTCACAAATGAATGGTGGCATATAACTACCACTTCAATAAAAATATAGCACATTTCCATTACCCAAGAAAATTCCCTTGTGCCACTTTGTTGTAGATCTATACACATCAGCTCAGAAAACAATGAATATTCTATACTTCACTATAGATTAAATACTGATTGTCCTAAAATATATTATGAATAGAATCTTTTACTACTTCTTTTGCTTGTCTTACTTTGTTCAGCATATTTCAGATTCATCCTTTTTGGATTCATCCTTTTTATAGATGAGTGACATTCCCCAATAAAAACACAATATGGTTCTTTATTCTTTCACCTGTTAAGGACAATTTGGATTATATGCAAAAGATTTAGAGTAGCTAAACAATATTGGAAAAGAAGAAAAATGTTGCAGAGCTTGCGTTACCTATTTGAACACTTTAGAAAATTACAGTCATCAAGAGGGTGTTTATTGGCTGGTGATTTTAAAACAAATAGATGAGTGTAGAGTCCAGAAATAGGAGCCAAAGAAATTCAATGTAGAAAAAGAAAGTCTCTTCAAGAAATGTTGCTGGAATAGCAAATAACCATATTGTAAAAAATAATCTGAAATGGATCATTTTCACCATCATTATAAAAAAATAATACTTCTCTAAAAAAAATGAAGGAAGGTATTTTGCAATCTTGACAGAAACCAAGATTCCATAGAGAAACCAAAACACTAACCATAAAAGAAAACTTAATAAAGTTCATCAAAATTAGTAACCTCCGCTCATGTGAAAATCTTCTTAAGGAAAAGAATATGCAAGCTATAGACTGAGAAACAATATTGATAATACATATTTCTGACACAGAGCTTATATATGGATAAACACAAACTCATGCAACTCAATACAAAGAAAATCCACCAGTTCAATAGAAAATTAATAATATCATCACCAAACCATTATTATATGAAATGTTAAAGGAACTTACTTAAGAACAAGAAGAAGGTCAAAACTATGAACAACAAAATGACAATAAATATATATCTATCAACAACCAAATATAAAAAGAAGATAGGAGGAGGTGTGGGGGAATGGGTGAAGGAGTGAGGGGATTAAGAAGTACAAATAGGTGGTTACAGAATGGCCATGCGGATGTACAGTACAGTGTAGGAAATGGAGTAGCCAAAGAACATACGCATGACCCATGGACGTGAACAAAGGTGTGGGGATTGCCTGAGGGAGTTGGAGGATATTGCATGGAGGGAGTCAAAAGGAGAAAAGTTGGGACAACTGTCATAGCATAAACAATAAAATATAATGAAAAAATAATATACTTGAAAAGACACTTCATGAAAGTGGGTATATAAAGACCAGACAGCACCCACAGTAGTGCTCCATGTCATTGGTCACCTAGAAAACGGAGAGCACAGAGACTTACCACCTCAGACACACCAGGGTAGTTTGCATATATCTCGCCCATCCAGTTTGGGCAAGGATGAGGAGCAACATGAAATCCCAACATTTCTGATGAAAATGTAAAATGTTGTAACACTTTTAGAAAACTGTGTGTTAGTTGCTTGTAAAAGTAAGCATTCACTTACTTTCTGGCTGAACATTTCTAATCCTGAGTACTGTCCAAGGATATAAAAATATATATCCTCAAAAAGCCTATATAGGAATATTCTGTATTAGTTTTAGTCATATCAGTGAAAGATGAAAATAATCCAAATGCCTATTAACAGAGAACAGGGCCACAAATTGAGGTATTTATATAATATGGAATACTACTGAACAATTAAAAGAATAATTGATACATTAAACAAGGATTAAGTTCAAAAAGGGCAGAAAAAATACAAAAATATCACCCACTCTATGATTTCATTTATATGAAGTTTTCAAGTGAAAATAAAACAATAAATTTATTGTGATTGTAAGTAGAGTGAGAGGAGTTTTTATGGTGAGGGAAATTTCTGTATATCGATTATACCAAGTTAATTAGATAATACTTTAATTTACACATTTATCAAAAATCATAAAACTACACACTTAAGCTATGTCCACTTCACTGTATTTAGTCAGACCTAAATGATAAAGGAGAACAAAAGCAAAGTGGAATAGATAATAAATGACAAATGTAAATTAGTAGAGTCCAAGAGGAAAACTTAATGCAGAGTACAAAGGGGAAAGAAATGTAATTGCAGCATTAATTACTGAAAAAAATATGTAACTTTGGCTCTCTGTTTTCCTTTAGAATAGATATTAATTACAGTATGTTAGATGGTCTCTTAGCAAGGTCTGAGTTTTGGGCACGATCATGTGAAAACAAATAAAAAGTAATGTGTGATTAACAAACTGGAAACAACAGTATTAGATATCTATAATTTGGTACCTTAAGAAAATCTGTACCTTGCAAATCATACAGTCAAAATCTACTTTAGTTCCTACAACATGCTAGAATTGTGGTGGAGTTCATTTTGAACCAAAATATACCATCTAACATAAAACTTTGGATAATTGTTTTAAAGAATGTACGTATTCTTATATTTCGCTGAAAAGCACATGCACATTTTATTTTCAACATACCAGTTTTTAGCAGTTTTATAAATCAGAGTGTATCATATTGACGGGACATCAAAATCCAATTACTCTTGAAACTGGGATAAGTGAAAAAAAGTAGGTATTTTTGTGCAGGTTTTTGCTCTTTAATTTTACACTGCTTTTTAGATAAAATCATTCTAATTGATAATGACCTTGTGCTTGTAAACAGCAAGATGCAATTTGCTTTTAATCTAGCAAGTCTAAAAATATGTACAAAAATCAAATTTCTGCCAACTACATAGCAAAATTAGCATAAATAGACTATTTGCAGATGATATGGCAATGTAGTATGTGATTTTCAAATATATTCTTTGAATGAACAGTTACACAAATACAGGAAAAATAATTAGTTGACAAGATTATGTATAGTAGTATAATTTTACTTTAGTAACAATATATTGGTTAAAGTAGTTACTTAAAATATATGTCATGACATCTTTAGATTGTCTTTGGATATACCTTGCTTATTCAAATCTAATAGAATGTATTGAAATTAGATCAAGAATTCCATGGCTTAATGTTGCTGTGTAGAAACTCTTTACTGATGTGAGGAACATGTCTTTGCAAAGGAATATCAGCACTTCCTTTCAGGAAGAAAGAGGCTGAGCCCCTACATGGAGAAGCTCAGTGAGAGCTTCAGGTCCTTCTGCCCAAGCTCTCTCAGGAAAGGTAGAAGATGCCCCTTAAGCCGGCTCCACGGGGAGGACAGAATGAATGCAATATGGTGACCTGGCCACAACACCAGGCCCTAACACAGGGTACCAGCCTGACATCAGCATGCTCTGCTCAATGGTAAGAAGTCATCATAATACTCTGGTTCATTGAGATTCTCGTTTATTCTTGGGTTCATGTTTGGTCCAGGACTGAACTATATAAGCAGTAGGACTTCCTGCAATCTTCAAGGAATGGTGTTCAAAAGCAAGAAATGTGGGATGAACTGGTAATGAAAGGCAACCTGGAGAAAAAAAAATAAATGTGGAAAATAAAATGTATTAATGCCTTAAGCAGATAGTTATATTTGTACAGAAAGATCCAATACAACATATCAGAATTTCAATAGTTCAAACAGATTTTATTTTACCACAGTACCTAATTATCTTAATGTGTTTCTGGATCCAATATGCCAGCATTTTATAAATTAGTGATTTAAGATACTATGAATCTGATTAGATGTAGTTTTCTTTATCATTTGTGACAATCTAGAAGGTTTTTTAATCTTTTTCTAGGCTTTATGGGATATCAAAGCTTTCTCTAAAGATTTTCTGCTATTCCAACACAATATTCCTATCACTGTCAGACCCAGAGTCCGATATCCTGGCTGCCACCAAGCTAACACTCGTAATCTTCTCACTCACTCTTCATTCCTGTTTGTAGTTGTTCACCACACTGCCTTTCTCTGTTCCTCAAGCTACCCCCTGCCTTTTGGAAGAGGAGGGTCATGCTCTAGTAGCTTTTACCTTCACGATAGCCTTTCAATCACTACAGAAAAAAATGTAAAAGGTCATTACCTAACATAAGAACACTTTATTTCTGATCACACATTGTATCGTGAAGGGCTCAAGTGCCCACTATCCTCCTGGTGATGGAGTAAAATCACCCTCCTGCCATCTTTTATTCCCTCAAAATTTATATGCCTCTGGTCATGAGTTCTTTTCAGAACTGTTGTTCCTTATAATTTCCCATGTGTCCTCTCCACACACTCCGATCTTTCAAATTGTGTTATTATATAATTCCTTCCATGACTACATTGCTTATTTCCCAGCTTTAAATAAAATTCTTCTGTCCGGAAATAGATCTCTTCCCATGCACTGGAAAGCCCGAGTTCATTTTTCCCAAACAACATTGAAAGATAGGCCACCTAATTCCTTGAATGCCAAACTCATCCAGGACATACATTTTCAAAGTGTCACAAGCAATTCCTGCATACAGGCCTCCTCTGCACTCATTGTATTTGCCACCCTCCCTTCTTGACTCTGCTTCATTCACTTATGTTTTGTTGACACTGAGTTTAGCTACATAAATTTTATGTTTGTTGGTATGCTGATAATGCAGTCATGACACTCATGTAGTTGATTTTATAAACATTCAGGGAAGTGGCGAAGCTAAGCTGGCAGAAAGTGGGAGTGTCGAGAAGAGATCGGTGGCATTTTCAGATGGAGCTTTTGGTTCAGAACTGTGGCTGCAGTTTGTACTGCTTTGCTCTTGTGCTGCTACTGACACTCACTACTCTGCATTTTGGGAAGAGATCAGAGTGATGACTGGGCATTAAGACTGGCCCGTATCTCTGTGATTGCACAGAGATCTCATTACATGACTATTTCTCATAGGTGAAAATTGCCCTTTGTGATTTTTAAAGAGCATCTTTTTCCAAACTCTTTGAAGTTTATTGATGTCTATATAGATTAGATAAGGCTCGTGAACACTCCTAATTTACAAAATTGACCCTTACAGTTGTCCAAGTAGAGGACAATTTTAACATCATTTCTACAATGAATTCATTAAAAAGGAGGGTTTAATTATGCTAGTTTAAATAAACAAAAAAATGTCATTATGATTGTGTTTATAAATCTACCAGTACTATACTATGTCATAAATTTTTATAGAACTAAGAACTGTGTTAGAAACTTTACAAAGTAAAAGGCAAACTGAAAGTAGAATTAAATATTTCAATTACTTTAATTATATATACTAATGGGTTCATATGAACATAAAATACCTGTTAAATTATACAAACTAACACTAATTTTGACATACATTTTAAAATATTCTATACCCAACATTTTGCCCCCTTGAATATACCTTACTATTTAAACAAATTGAAACAGCAAGTTGTGTGAAATCTCTGCATATGTCCTTTACAATATTAGTTGTTTGGTGTGTTAGGGAGTTTTCCATCCTTTAAACAGTGACCCACTAATGAGTTAAGAAATCAACTTAATACATCATAATTAGAAGTTTAAAATGAAATAGAAAAGAAGGAAATTAAATAAAAGCAAATATACTCAAGCGGTAAGAATTAGTGATTGGTGATACTTTTGTATATATGTATTGTGTTAATCTGTGAAAGATGTCAGTTAAGCGTTGATCCTTTGAGGTCATCATATAAGTATTATATAAAAGGTATATTTAAATTAACTTCACTCACCATGAATCAGATACATAAGTAGAATTAGCACTTTAGATATTTGGGTAAGGTGCTTACAAGATCCCCGACAGTGTAAAAGTTGCCATCTGTTGTTAAGAAACAGTGTAAATACCCTTCAGCTAGTAATTACATTTATTCACTTCTTAATTGATTTCTTTATATTAACTCATTATTATATAAACTATTGGCACTGTATAATCTCTCTGTATAAAGTTTGTCATAGTCTACATATGAAGTACTATATATTCATTAACAAAAGTAAACCCTATCTACACTTTATTGTGTACAACTATGCTAAAATTTCCCCCTGATTTAAATAATGTACACACAACATAGTAAATAGAATGCTTGCATAATGGATATTTAGATGTATGCAATAATTTAACTTAAGTTTTGTCTTTATTTACTATGAGGACACAATGATGAATAAGCTAGTCTTTGTTCTCTATGGGGTTACCAGGGACTGAATCACTTTTGTTCTCAAGTCCCTAAAACACAAAGTATGGCAAAATAAATTTTCTAATGAAAATCCAGTCAGAATACTATGCAAATGTAGATAAGAATCAATTAATAGTAAGTATAGAAGGTCCATGATCATTATGTCATTAACTTGGTTCACTAGCAAACTGAACTAAGCCATTTACAGAAGACTAATGAACCTAAATGCATCAAGAACATTTCCTTGATTAAGGACTATTTAATAACTATGATGCTATTTGGAGACCTTCATTTACCCTGCACTAATAAGGGTATAATTTTAATTATGATAATAACACTAGTATGTAGTAAATAAATTCAAACAATGGATTAGGATTCAAGCTATGCTAATACTTTTATCGCTAAGTCCTTGGGCAAATAAACTTTGCTTTACCCCACTTTCTTCCTGTGTAAACATGATTTTCATTAGTAATTTCTGTTTTGTTTTGTATTTATATGTCTTCTAAGGAAAGCCTTTCTTCACACTTTATAATTTTTAATTCTACATTAACTTTTGTGATACTTTAACTTAAATGTTTTATTATGTTCAATATCTTTTGGTTTAAGTTTGAAATTAGAATTGCAGATTTGCTGTTTTTCAATGGCTTCATATTATAAATACCTGTAGAAAATTCAATAATTTTTCAGACAGTTCTTTAATGATATGCTGAATTTCCATAACTTTTTGAATAAAATTCTGTTTTTCTATCTACATATCTTTACTTTGATCACTTTAACTTCAATATAGTTGAAGAGTTAAGAAACTCCCCTTGTCTTTTTATTTCTGAATATTATTATATATTTATTTTTCTATAATATATTGATATTATTTGTCACATGAACCCAGACTGCAGACTTTATTACTATAACTTTAACTTTATGTATTATTAAAAAACAATTAACATACTAAAAATATATAATGTTCCTAATCATGAAAAACAAAGGGACATTTATTATATCCTTGTTATTTTATACACTTCTTGCTATTCTATATATATGGTTTTCCTTAGTATTTTATTATTTGTTCCTTATTCCTTTCTAGACTTTGAATATTTTTGTTTTTACGATGGCTTATCTACTGTTTTAATTGTTTTTCTTAGGCACAGATCTATTGTTGTAGCTATTCTCATTTGTATCTTAAATTTGCAAATAATAAATGACCCACCATCATAAAATGTCAAATCTCACCAAAGATCCATGGCACACCAGCCATCCAGTCCCACTCCTTCTGAGAATATGCAATGATGTGTTTAATTTCTATGTTTGGTTCTGATCCTAATTTCCTTTATATCTTCAATCAAATGTCACATAGCATCCAATGATTTTTCACTCCTAAACTCCTAGTGGTTTCATCACTTTCCTTTATTTTTTGTTAACCCCGGAGTAGTCCTGAAGAATTATTGACACTTTTTCTCTTTCATCCGCCACAGAGAACTTTTAGCTTATCTCTTATAATGTGAAGCTTTTCACTCAATCCCATCCTTTCTCTCCATCCTACCTTTGTTACCTCCGGGGGCAGAGGTAAGCTGGGGACAGAAGAACGAAGAGTGAACATGTTTACACTGTTAGTGACCATAAATAGTTTTGCACAGCCAGGCAGAGTTAATGAGAAATAGAGTTCCATTTTCTAGATTGTAAATGTGCCAAGGAGAAATCAGCCTAACTGACCCTAAACTTATAGAAGATAATGCTCTTTCCTGCTGAGCTCTTTTATCTTTAGACTTGGCAATCAAGTTTTTAAATTTTAAAAATAGTTTTTTGAGAAGTTGTGAGTCTTTATTCATCAGGTCCGCATAAAACAGAATATTTTCTTTTCTTTAAAGACTTAGCTTGTGTTATTCTCCAGCTTAAAAGGCATTCCTTCTATAATTAGTTTATTTCTATCATTTCTGCATTTTTTCTTTCTTAAAATTTTAGTATTTGCTTTTTACGTAACATGTCTTTAGCTTAACATTTTCCTTCATTTTTTGAGGTATTTTTTCCTTTGGATTGTTTTATCAAATAATTTTGATCCCAGGAGTGACTTAAAATATGACATAAATTCATTTATGCATTTTTTATTTTTGAAAATATTGGGTTTCCATATAAAATATCTTTATCATGCAATCTTAATTATTCTTAAAGTTATAGTCATTTTGTTATTTTATTATTATTGTCTTTATAGCTTCATTATAATTATTAAATTAATAAGATGAAATATAACATACACATAATTCTAATGAATATTCATTTTCCTATATGAAATGTGAACTGTATTTTAGCCCCAGGCTTAAAGTGATATTTTATAAGGATGGTGTGAAACTAACAAGCAGAGTTATTGTCTTTATTTAAGTATATTTTATTGATTATGCTGTTATAGTAGTCCCATTTTTCTCCCCTTTATCCCTCTCTGCCCTGCACCCCCCCCTCCTGCCAGCACTCCCCCTTCTTAGTTCATGTCCATGGGTTGTACATATAAGTTCTTTGGCTTCTCCATTCCCTATACTATTCTTAACACCCCCTCTACCCTGTCTATTTGTGAATTCCTATTCCATGTAAAGGATGTTTTAGTCTACTTTTGAATCTGTAAAGATTGGTTCAAAGTTTTCTCCAATAGGTATTTTTCACCTTTCTTGTTAGGTTTATTTCTTAGCATTTTATCTGTTGTTACCATTACAAATAAAAGTTTATCATTAATTCTAACTGATTCTGGTGTGTGTTGTTAGAAATTTATTTATAATATGCTTTATAGTCTACTACAATATTTAGTTATATTTATTATTGATTCTCTTGAATTTTATATGTATATTATAGTATGATACACAAATAGAAATAATTTTACTTTCACTTTTCAAGATATTATGCTTATACTAGTCTTTTCATGCAAGTGCGCCTTTTGGGAGGTTCCCAATCCTCACCCTATGAGGGTATGAATAGTTCTCTCATGCAAGGTTTTTAATCACTGTGTAAGTTTTCATTTGTCTAATTATAAGGGTTTGAGTTATACCATGAACATTTCACTTTTAATTCCAGAAAGATGTTTGCTTTTATAAAATTTTTCAATCTGAAGTGGGGCTTTAAAAATCACCTTCTTTGTCATTCTTTTTCTTTTTTAAGATTTTATTTATTTATTTTAAGAAAGAGAAAGAAGAGTGAGAGAGACATCAATGGGTGGTTACCTATCACACACCCCATACAGGGGACCTCGCCTGCAACCCAGGCATGTGCCCTGACTGGGAATCAAACCAGTGACCCTTTGGTTCATGGGCCTGCACTCAGTCCTCTGAGCCACATCAGCCAGGACTTCATTCTTTTTCTATGCACTCTTCTGGAAATACAGAATTAATATCACAAGAGAACTGTAACAAGATCAATTTTTTCCTTTTTTCATTCCCTTTGCTGCCATCTGAGTATATGATCCTAATCCTAGTGGTAATCTCTGAAACATAACAGCCTTCTGAGTATGAAACCTATTTCTTTTTGTCAAAAATATCATTATAATAACATGCCATATACAGTATTAGAAATGTAACCCACATGATTTTTTATTATTGTTCAATTACAGTTGTCCCAGTTTTTCCCTATTGCTCTCCCCTGCCCCACATAGCTCCTCTGTCAGTCCTGACCCTGTTGTCCATGTCCATGGGTCCTTTACACATGTTCCTTGACTAGCCCACCTCCTTCTTTCCCCCATTACCTCTCTACCCCACCCCTCTCGCCACTGTCAGTTTGTTCTGTATTTCCATGTCACTGCTTCTATTTTGCTCATTTGTTTGTTTTGTTCATTGGGTTCCATTTATAGGTGAGATTATATGGTATTTGTCTTTCACCTTCTGGCTTATTTCACTTAGCATAATACTGAACCTTATTTCTTCCTTTTCAGATACAGTCACACCATTGTCTGAAAATGATTTGTCTCAAGTTTTGTGGGGTGGTGAAGTTGGTTGTGCAAATGTAGATTCCGAAGTATCTCAAATAATCTTGTATATAACTACCATGAATCACTTCCAGTCTACAATAATGGATGTTTAAAAAATCCTGTTTATTTTCATATAATCTACAGTTAATATAATAGAATATTTAACCTAAGACTTTTCTAATTATTCAACTCCACATTTTAATTCTACTCCAGAGTTCTCTATTTCCAGAATGTTTCACAGAAAATATAGACTGGTTAATATTTATATATTATATATAGTCACAAGAATATTTTCTAGTTTTATTAATTATATGCATATTTTCTGATCATCACTTTAGTGTGGGGTAGGATCCAGTATTTTCTCATTTGATATTAGAATCCTCCTTTTGATGAAACCTATTGACAAAGTTTTATACAAATTTGTTACAAAATTAAGCCCTGGTAGTATAGGATAATATAGGATATTTATGGTTCATAAATGAGTATTAATGGTGGCAGGTTATGTGCATGTTAATGGGGTTTAATCAACACCAGTTCAGAGCGTACTGCCATAGGGATCGCACCATGGAGTGATGGCGGCCTCATGTTGGGTTCTAAACTTCATATCATGAATCTTTAGAAAGCAGTTTTGGAGTAATGTGAAAAGAAAAGCATGTTGCATAATTCTTAAAAATTTATTTCATGACATTCAATTTCTAAAACTGCATTATAGTACTTTAGAACTTAACTGTTCTTTTATTGAGGAGAAACAATTAACGTGGAAATGGTTTCTCCATAGCTCAGTCTCCGTATCTTCTTCATAGTGAATGTGGTTTGTGTGTGTCCCAGCAACTGCAGGAACTCAAAAGCCACAGCAGGGAGTTTTCACTGTTAAAAAACAACTGCTCCAGTACAGCAAATTCAAAGAGCCTGGTAATATTTAGTTATTTCTAGGGTGGAGAGCTGATCTAAAAACAATTCTTTGTGCCTGTCATTCCAAAACCTAGGTATTACATATAGGGAAAAATTTTGCAGGTTAACATGCATTAATTTTCTAAATAAAGATGTCATTAATCAGTATTTTGATTCACAATTACTTGGCAATGAGAGAAATATAATTGCTCTCTAAGACGTTAATAATATTATTAAACATTGTATCTGAATAAATTATCATTTTTTTTCAGTCAAAATACTCTTGAGTGTCTGTATCTACTCTGATATCACTGTCAATATCAACTTGATTACTCCAGGTTAGGTCACTAGTCTCATAATAGTATAGCAAGTTGGGAAGTAACCCTTCAAACCAGTGAAGAGAAAATTTGTAAACATCATATTGTAACTTAATACCATATTTAAAAATTAAAAGCATTAAAAATCTCAATCAAACCAATGAAAATCTTTAGAATGTTTTATATAATAAAAGTATCTATGAACATTATGATAAACATATAAATGGCATAGAAAATGTCAGCAAGTTTGATTTCATAACAATATATTATTTCTATTCCAAACAAAGTAAAAAAAAGTGCTAGGATAGAAATAATTATAAATAATACCTATGACAGCAAAATAGGTAATAACACTAAGTGCTAATGACTAAATAGAAATGATCCACAATTTGGTAAGAAAAATTAAATGAAGCAAATTACATATATGTTACCACCCAGATAACTCCACAGTGTTCCATACAACTCCCTAATTAATAAATACCCCTTTTCTTCTCTCCATTCTTCTTTTCACATCATAGATTACATCTGTCAATTACTGAAATTTATACAAATAAAATCACACAGGCCTGTACTTTTTTTGTTTCTCACTTTTTTTCAGTTAGCATAATGCTCTAAAGTCTGTCCATGTTGATACATATATCAGTAGTTAATTCTTTTATTTCTCTGTACTAATTTATTATATAAATATGCCATAATTTGTTTATTGAGAGACTTTCTTACTGTTTTAAATTTTAAGCTATAATAAATAAAGCTTTAATAAGCCTTCTTATGTAAATCATTTCGTGGACACAAATATTCAATTATCTTGAGTTTACCTGTAAGAGTAGAATTTTTGGGAGCTGGGATAGGTCTATGTTCAAAGTTTTTAAAACTAACTAAAGGTTTACAAATGGTTAGACTATGTTTTCTATTGTTATTTTAATTGCATTTTAATTGAGTTATTTACTCTATATCATTTAATTTGATCTTTGATATATGTTGATGTACCATCTTGTGATTTTTTACTATTTGACCAACTTGATTTCATCTCTCTATTCCATACTACTTTGATTTTTCCATCATTTTATATGTTGGCTTTTCCCATGTTTTATTTGTAAATAGCTTGTTAACTAAGTTTTCTTTTAACTGTATTTTTTGTGGTCATACTGGATATTAAAATGTTCATTCTTAGGAATTAGAATTGCAATGTACTAGTTTGCACTATTCTTCACAATTCACACTTCACACATGTAAGACACTACAAGAATATAATTCTACTTTCTCTACTATCCTTTGGTGTTATGATCTTAGATTTTACTTTTATATACTTATAAACCACACATTATAAGGGTAGAATTTTTACTTTAAACAGATATTAACATTTGAATAAATTAAGGGAAAAATCCAGTCTGTTATATTCACTCAGATATTTATATTTTCTAGTGCTTTTCATAATTTCCTAGAATCAGTTTTCTATCAGAAATAATTTTCACTAGTGTTTAGTTTTTATTTATTTCAAAATGGCTTTATTTCCTTCTCATTTATGGAGGATATTTTTGCTAGGATTGGATACTGGCTTGATTCTTGTTTCTTACTCTTTCCTTTCTCATTTTTATTCATACTCTTTCCCTCTCTCTTTCTCCCTCCTCCTCCCTGCCTCCCTGCCTTTCACCCATCCTATCTTTATCCGTCTCTACCTCTAATTTCTCCCCCTTTCTTTTCCTTCATTTGTTTTTGTTTCACCCTGTTGGACTTTGGGCCTATTTCAGTTCTCTGAACTTTTAGTATCTGTACATTGATTTTTGCCCTCAAATGTAAATTGTTTATTAATTTATCTTCAAATATTGCTCTGACTGTTATGCTAGAACATTCACATCAGAACATTCCAATATATTCCTACGTATTACTAAAGGTCTGTTCATTAATTTTTAAAATCACATCACAGAGACTTATTTGAATTTCTCTGACTTTTTGCTATCTGTATTATATTAGGGATCTGGGTTATGATGTCTTTATTTTAACAGTGTTGAATTTTCTTACAAGCTTTTAATGTACACACAACTTTCCTTCCTTACATGGCTTGATTTAGTCATTCTTAGGATTGGTTTATAATATTTTTGTTCCTAAGTTATGTTATTCCTGGTGTCTCTTCAGAGTGTCTTGAAAATTAATAATAAAGCTTCTTATTAAAGTTTGAGTCAGAATTCCAGCACTATATTATACTAAGTACATTTTCCACTTTCATCACTTTAGGAGCCTAATGTTTATGTTCAATTCTTAGCCAAATAAACCAGGGGAAACCTGCTCACCCCACCCTATATTCTTAAACAGGCCACTTTTCTGAATTGCTCCTTTCTCCGTCAAATGCTGTACACTTGTACTGCTCGCTGAAGCAGATCCAGCAAATCATTGCCTCCTTTGCTCAGTTCTCTGATCTCTATCTTCCTGTGGTTCTGTCAGAAAGTTTTTATTGATAAAGGTCTGGTGTCAACCTGGAAGTCATCTTGCATCTTTTATTTCTCTCAGTTACTGGGAATTTTTTGGTTGCAGGAAACCACCTTGCTCAAGTCATGCCCCCACCCCCACTCCCAGGCTTCTAGTTCCTGTGTGGATGCAAAGGCCCCTCCCTTCACCACAAGGGACAATTCTGAAATGCTGTTTTATCCTTAGGGCTCCCTTCTCTCAGAAAATACTATCAACTTGACTTCTTTTTTCCCCCCTCTAGAGAACTCTCTCTTATACTTCCCACATCCTGATCCCCTGGGGAATAAAACTGCAAAAAGCACTTACTTCAAAGAATTGTTATAAAGAATAAAGTACATGTACTATTTTAGTTCCTAAAATGCTCTCAATCATTACAGATTCAAATCATTATTGTTTTTATTAACTAAAATGCAATTCACAGCTTTCATTTATAAAATATATTAGTTTTTAAATATTTAAAACATTTTATTTATTTATTATAGAGATAAGGAGGGAGAGAGAAGAGGGAGAGAAACATCAATGTGTGGTTACTTCTCGCACTCCCCCTACTGGGGACCTGGTCCATAACCCAGGCATGTGCCCTGACTGGGAATCGAGCTGGTGGCCCTAGGGTTCACAGCCCATATTCAATCCACTGAGCTATACCAGCCAGGGTTGAAATATACTAGTTTTTAAATGTAGGGAAACTTTGGCTTATCTTTGGGTGTTAATTATTTAAACACTTTTTTCTTTTAGATTTAAATTTTCTGATTGAATATTAGTATTTTCAAAAGAAATCAAGGCAAGTAATATGTCAAGTGTTATTCTCAAGAAAGAAAGCAATTCAGTTTTGTTTTATATTAAATAAATATTGTCAACTCATTAGTAAATTAATAATTCTATGGAGAAAAATAATGTCTTGACATTAGAGGTAGTTTCTTTTTTATCCATTGAGGATAAGAGCTTTGTTAATTGTGGTATAAAACATTTTTCTCTCCTTTCTTGATGTTGTTATCATCCGTATCCCACAGGTGGTATACAAATGTGAATGTCTTTCCTCCTATCAGCCACACTACTGTATATAACTGCTGCTACTTGAAATATCTTCCTTGCTTATTACAGCCAAAGCTATTGTTGGTAGTCTTCAAGATTCCACTTGTCTCATTTGCTCCCCTAGAAAATATTTAGACTATCCCCATTTAGACAGATCTTTATTTTATAATTGTACCTGTCTTTTTTCTTTATTCTTTCCTTTACATACTTAATATATATCCTCTCACTTAAATGAATAATCTCTCTCTGTATAGTATCTTCCATCAGTAAAAACTGAGAACTCCAGTTCTACTGTGGTAAAAACTTATATTATGGATAATTCTTGGCAGAAATTGTTGCATCTTATTAGCTGTGAATTGTTCAGTTATTGGTAATGAAGTGCTAATAAAGTTATGTTAAAATTTATTCTAGCCTTTGATAGCTGCTCTTTGCCATAGACATGGGCTACTCTACTGACACCAATTAAATCAATGACAGAAATAAATATTTTTCTCTATAAGGAAAGGTGGGAGAGAGGAGAACTTACCAAGCAAAGCTATAATGCAAATGGGAAAAATATGAATATATAGAGTGCAAATTCTTAGTGAATGAAAAAAGTTATAGTTTTTGTTTTGTTTTGTTTTATCAGTTTTGCTCACCTTTTATTATATGGCTGTGTGGTTCTTTTTAAAATAAAGTAGGGAGAGAAATCATATCTTTTCTTTTTAACATACATACATTTTATTCAGTTGAACAGTCTTAAATATTTCAGGTAAAATCTTCAGGGAAATATAAAAATGCAATGACCTTTTCAGAGGTAAAGGAAAATTTATGTGGATGTATTCCATCCCTACTTTGGGGAAAAAATACAAGCAAAATTAGTTGTTTGTATTCAAAATTTGATATTTACAAAATAATTCACTTGTCCATTTTAGGAGGAACTTGGGAAAAGCTCTTAGGTGTTTTAATATCAGGAAAGGGAGAGAGTCAAAAAGACTTTTCTTGATAAGTCAAATTAAAGGAGTCCAGGGACTCAGTTCTGTATTGAGAGTCTCCAATAGCCTGTAAGATAACTGGAGTTCAAGGATTCCAACAAGATTATCCTAGTAAATGTGTACATATTTCTTCATTAGATTGGATCAATCACCTTTTTTTTTTCACATCCTCAGTAAAAACAATGTGGGACTAGAGTGACATAATAGCATTCTGCTCTCCTTGATGTTTTCCCAGAGTGAAAGTGTAGCTAAGCATGTATTGCTGAGTATGAACAAATGACATAAATCTTTTCAGATACTAATTATTTTTATTTTGATGGAAAAATAATAAATTTTAAAAATCATAAGTTCACAGTTGGAAAAATTTTACATACACACACAAACACACGCACACACACACGTACAGTTACCACTCAGATAAAGTGTAGGATGTTTCCACCAGCAGAAGGCTCCCAAACAGTAAATCTCACAAGAGTTTACATTCCTCTGTCTTTCACAACAGGTTGCTTTAATCTGTTTTTCAGTTTATTGTAATTGAATTCAATGACAAATTATTCAATTTCAAATTATTTTATGAATCATCTCCCTAAAAATTATGTCTATGGCATTCATCCAAGGTGGATGTCAAAAGTCACTTTTTTCCTGTTGCTCTTTAATATCCCAATGTACAGATATCAGAATATGTTAACCTACCCTATTATTTATGGACAGTTGTTTCCAAATTGTGACAAATAAAGCCATTAAAAATATTCTTGAATGCTTTTTGATGGACATAGTACTCATTTTTTATTCATTTTGGGAAATTTTGAGTCATTGCACATACACATCTTTACCTTTAAAATCATCGATCAATATTCCATAGCAATTAGACCATTTTAGACTTCTGTCCAAAATATGCGGGGCCTTCTGTTGCTGCACAACATCAACAACACTTAGCTTTGGATTTCTTCATTTCAGTCATTCGGGTAGGCATTTGTTTCTTATTGGATTTTAATTTGCATTTCTCTGAAGTTTTTCTTCCCCATTTGTTGGTAGTACAATTGATTTTGTGTATTGACTTTAAACAACCTTGCTAGATTTACTTATTAGTTCTAATAATTTTAAAAACTTTTTGTCTATCTCCGCCATTATTACCTGCAAATGATGAATATTTCATTAGTTCTCCAATATTATTGCCCCTATTCCTCTTTCCTATGTTATTCCACTTTTTGAATCAACCAGGATGCTATGTAAGTAAATGTGAAATTCGACATAGTGGATCTGCTTTCTCTTCCTGACTTCCTCTTTTAGGGCAGTTTCTTGTAGTGTCAGCAAGTGGATGTGCAGTTTAGGAAAGAGCTAGTACTGCACAGGAATTCGAAGGTACCTGTAAAACTTAACTCTCTGTGGTGTTTCTTCACTTGGAGCTCATTCTTCAAACTGATGTCACCTTGTTTCTATCAAACTCTAACTTTTGGTTTTTCTACATCGCCTTTTGGACCTGAATTTTTTAAATCTGAAAAATGAGATGAATGCAAGCATCTACTTCACAACTCTGTTGTTTGTGTTAAATGTGTACAATTTTTGAAGTGTTGCTATATATTTTTTTATAGATTTTATTTATTTATTTGTACATGGGAAGGGAGAGAGAAATAGAGGGAGGAAAACATCAATGCACGGTTGCCTCTCGCACATCCATACTGGAGACCCGACCCACAACCCAGGCATGTGCCCTCCACTGGGAATCAGACCAGCAAGTCTTTGGTTCTCAGGCCAGCACTCAGTCTACAGAGCCACAACAGCCAGGGAATGGAGTAATGATATTTAGAATTATACCAAGCATATAACAAATTCTAAGCCAGTAATGATAAATAAAACTCTAAAAAAATGCAGAAGATTATGACAATAATTGGAAATGTTTAAACATGTTTTATTCTACTCACTCAGGAAAAAAAGAACAATAAATGGTGTTTTTCCCAATTTGCACTGGATTTCAAAGAGAGTGTGAGTGTAAAATAATGTTCATCTATTCACACATATATGTCTTTTCAGCATAGACCTGCCTTTCTTCTTTAGAGCCACGTAAGCTCTCCAGAATGACATTCATTTTAATAATTGATGCCACATCCTAAGGAACATATGTAGTTCTTTGGGAAACACTTTAAAAGAGAGCAAATAGATATGTCATAGTGATATTTTCATAGACATTTCATGGATTGTTATAAGTAGAACAGAGATGTCCCTATTATATCTAAATAACATTACTTAGAAAAGAGTAAAAGAGAAAAGGAAGAAAGATAAGTGGTTATTGTGTGTTTCTGCACATGTAAACGCTGGGTTAGAATCAAGACATGTTCAATCCAATGCTTTTCCAATTTCTGACATTGATATACAATGTATTTAAGGAATTTGGAAGTGAGGATTTGGGTGAACAGTCAATGGGTTCTAATTAAATTAATCTATCAGGATTACTTTGTTTCATAAAAGTCACAGTATAGCATAGCCAATCACATTTTCACTTCCCACCAAAAAAAGTGACACATCGAAGATTCACTGTAAATTAAACATCAATGAAATAAATATAAATGATTACGTAAATAACTGCCTATAACTGTGAAAGAGATAAGATTAAAAACCTTTCTATAAACAAATCAGAAAAACAATAAAAATTAGCAAAAAATATAAGTAGACAATTTATAAAATATGAAATAAATAATACTAATAAATATATAACTATGTCCTACCTTACTGTGAATTAAAGAGAGACAAATCAATACAATTAGGTTATAGAGATTCTATTTTTTTACCTGTCAAATTAGGAGGCCATGTTTAAGGTGTATTAAATTCTGATAAATATGCTAAAACTGAAACACTTTCATGACTGATTGATGAAAACATGAATTGTCATAATTTTTCTCAGAAGCAATTTAAAAATATGAATCAAAAATTGAAATATATCATATAAACTGTAAATTCTATTTCTAGGACTTGGACTTCATATCTAAGAAAACGTTCAGAAGTATAGAAAAAGATTTCATTATGTAAAATGAATTATGTAATAAAATCACATATAAGATTTCATAGTGGCAGTATATATAATATTGAAAAATGACAGAAATTAAATTTATAAGCAAGAGAGGAGTTGCTATCAAAATTATGATATATCAATAAATTTCAACTTTATACAAAGTAACATACATCTATTATTTTTATTTGATTAGCATCACTTCTCCACTTTTGTTCTTGGAGATATGTACCCTTATATATAGCTGGGGTCTCCCCTTGTCCAAGTAAAACTCTCATCTATTTAAATGTCTCTCTCTGTAAAACACAGTGCGTATAAAGCAATGGAAAGGGACTCAATGTCGGTCAATGGAGTCCTTGATATATTTTGAATCAACTCTAGTGGTATGCAAAAGAAGGAGAAAATCCCCTTTGGCGTAGATAAATTGTGTAAACAAAGTCTAAAGCTTATTGTATCCTTGCCTCTACCAAGGACCAACTGCATAATGTTGAGGGCCTAGGGCAAGCTAAAAAAGAAGGGCTTGTTTTTTAAACCTCTACACAGCAAGAGGAGATTATTAAAGCAAACACGGGGACCTTCTGAGCACAGAGCCTGTGCAATTACATAGGTTTCATGCCTATGAAGATGACCCTGTTTCTTTCATTTGGAGATGGACTCCGCAATTAGAAAAAACATAAACAATCTACAAAGAGCAATAGAGAGTCTTAGTGGTTCAGAGCCAATGACTATGGATGGCCTAATTATAGTCCTGCCCTTGGAATTTAATTGAGCAAATGAATTTCTTTTTACTGAGGATAGTGTGAGTTGGATTTCTGTTAATTGCTACCTAATTAATCTGAATATCACTTGCTATATTTTCAGTAGGAGGTTACAATTATCTGGGGAATTACTCATTGTTTAATCTTCACTTAAAAGAATCATTTAAGACCCTGGCCAGGTAGCTAAGTTTGTTAGAAGGCCCTCCTAATATACCAAGGTTGTAGGGTTTATTCCTGGCCAGGGCACTTATAAGATCAATCAATGAATCAGTGAATGCATAAATTAGTGGAACAACAGATCAGTGTTGCCCTTTCTCTCTCCCTCCTTCACTTCCTCTCCCTCTCTTTAAAATCAGTAATAAAGCCCTGGCTGGTGTAGTTCAGTGGAATGAGCGCAGGCTGCAAACCAAAGGATTGCAGGTTCAATTCCCAGTCAGGGCACATGCCTGGGTTATGAGCCAAGTCCCCAGTGGGGCCATGTGAGAAGCAACCACACATTGATGTTTCTCTCTCTCTTTCTCCCTCCCTTCCCCCTCTAAAAATAAATAAATAAATAAAAATTTTTAAAAACCTATAATAATGAAAAGTAAGTATATATATTCATTCAACAAATATTATTGAGTGTTTTTTTTTTAATGTGTCCATTTCTGTTCTAGGTGTTGATGTAAAAACAAATTAACAGGCTCTGGCTGGGTAACTCAGTTGTTTGGAGCATCATCCTGATATGCCAAGGTTTGCAGGTTTGATCCCATGGCCAGGGCACATAAAATAGTCAACCAATGAATGCATAAATAAGTGTAACAAAAACAAATCAGTGTTTCTCTCCCTTCCTCTCCTGTCTAAAATCAATGAATAAAAAATTAGAACAAACAAACACACAGAAATTTTGCTCTTCATTTTCTACTGGGGAAGTTAGATCATATGCACAATAAATAAGTGAGTATGTAACATGTTAGATGATGATAAAAAGGAAACAAAACCTCATCAAAAAACCAACCTTTTGGAAAAGACTTCAAAGATGTGGATGAACGAACCACACTGATATCAGAAAAGAATATTTTAGGAAGATGTAGCTGCCTGAACACATGTCCTGAATTAGATATTGTCATATCTGGTGTATGCGAGGAATAATAATGATCATTGTAGGTAATGCAGGAACAGACAGATGCAGGTACAGACAGAGATGGAAGGGAAGACACAGAGGAAGAGAGAATGAGAGTGAATTCTACTACAGAAGATGGTAAGTCATAGGAGTGTTAGCATTTTGAGTAAGGGAGTTAACCACTCTGATCATTTTTGACAGGTCAGTTTTGCTGTTGTTTGTAAAGAGACTGAAAAAAAGCTAAAGATAGAATATGTGAGATAACAATGTATAATGACCAGATTCTGGACACACTTTCAAGTTAGAGGAAGCCAGGAGGCAAAAATGACAACACAATTTTGTCCTATCGTGATAAGCTAGAATATACACATAATAATCAGTTAACATGTATTAGGCATGATGTCAGTTTTGTATGCTTTTTCCTTCATATTCTTTCTGTTTTAAATAATTTATTTATTTTTAGAGAGAGGGGCAAGGAAGGACAAAAAGAGGGAGAGAAACATCAATGTGTGGCTTCCTCTTGTGTGCCGCCTACTAGGGTAGGGACCTGGCCTGCAACCCAGGCATGTGCCCTGACTGGGAATCAAACTGGTGACCCTTTGGTTTGCAGGCTGGCACTCCATCCACTGAGCCACACCAGCCAGGGATCCTTCTTATACTTTCATTTCATTCAAGAAGTATTTAACGATTTAAGTGAAAAGATAACGCATCCAAACATAGGAGCATAGGCTATGAGCATATTCAGAAAATGCAAGTAGTTTAATATGACTCTATTGTAACTACAGTATTTAAGATTAGAGGGGAGAGCGGAAAGGGATAATGGGAGAAATAAGGGGAAGGGTCAAGTCAAGGAGCACAAATAAAGGAACCACGGATGAAGACAATGTTGGGGAGGATTGACTGTGGGAGCTGGGGGTGTAGGGCAGGGGAGAGTAATGGGGGAAATTGAAACAACTGTAACTGAAGAACAATAAAAATTAAAAAAGAAAAATAAAAACTAAAACACTTTATTAACAACCAAAAAAAAAAGACTTTTGAAGTAGATACTACAGATTGACAATATTTGTATCTTATAAAAAGGAATATGGATTTTAATTAAAGGTAACATAGAAAGCAAAAAGGAAAAATGTTTAAAGACAGGAAGGAACTCAAATATTGACAACCATGGAACATTATCAAATTTCTTAAATTTAGGAACAAAATTAAACTAATAATTCCATTGAGAGCCAACCTAGCATTTAGCATTTAAAACTAGTTGGGTAAGATACCCACTCTCTCACTTTTAACTGTGGAACTTTAAGAATATATTTATGTCTAATATGATAAGCAGAGTATAAGTCCTCTCTAAAATTCAGATATAAAATTTAGGGAGGTATAAAATGAACAGAATGTATTTTATAGTCATGGAAACCTAACAACTTGATTAAATCTTAGATTGATTCAGGCATGATTTTGTATCCTATCCTCTTTTTTTTTTTTTTTAGTTAGCTTAACTTTACTGATTATGAAAATATTTCTATTTCCTCATCTGTAAACTGAAAATTAGAATAATACTTTTCATATAAAGTTGTTTTGAGGAAATTTTCATAAAAATGCTCAATAAATATTATTGATTATACCATTAATATTGTTATCACCATCAATCACTTATAACCTACCAGCCTCTGTGATTTCTATTTTATAAATGCCACCACTAATTCTCAAATCAACCTTGTAGGACATGTAGCTTATCATAATTTTTACAAATGAGAAGACTAGAATAAAGAAATAACTTGTAAGAAGTTTAGAATTTGAAAAGTGATGGAACCGAATTTGAGTTTGAGTTTATTTACAAAATCAACCTTTCCAAAATACTTTCTGCTAGAGTAATAGTAATTAGGTAGTCCTAATTAAGAAAAAACAATTAGTAAGCCTTCCCCCATGAAGGCTGACTTAAACACTTCGGATTTTGCTAAGTGAATATTTATTCAGAAATAAATTCACCAAGCCCATTATTCACAGAATGAAATTCAGGTTAATATTGTGTACATAGGATTACTAATTTCTATGTAAGAGCAAATCTTACAAAGATGTGCTGTAATATACATTTTCTTTCACCTATTACAAATTGTGGCGTTTATTTTTTGTATAACATAAATTACCAAATTATAATTATTTTCACACTCCAGCTGTGCATATTACATCACCAATTAACCAGTTTAACAAAGTTAGATCTGTGACTCAGACTAATGCATTTTCTGTTTATAATGTAGCAGCAGGAATAATTATTTTGAAACCCTCATAAAAGAAGTGCTTTCAATAACTATAAAACCAATGTACAATTAAAAAGAGCTCATTAAAAAGTTCTATTTGAACAACACAGTACCATATTTTTTCCCAATAAAATATCCTTTAGGGCTGAGTAATGAATTACAAACCTGAACTTTTTTTATTTTGAGAATTATTATGTAACAAACTGCTAAATGACAGCAATAATAATGTACTTCACAAAAACCACCTTATGTCTTACCAAAATCTTACTGAAAAATTTATTTTAATAAAATAAATGTGTTCCAAGTTTTCAAATCTAAAGCAAATCATTAGTCAATTAAAAATAATTCTGTATCTTCTGAATACGCATACAAATTTCTCATTATTATTAAATAATTATATTCCAAATGACTGGAAATTATAGGACACTTCAGCTTTATAGCTCTTATAATTTTATGCTCATATGAAATTTTCTCACTATGTCCTATCAAATCTCCACCATTTAATTTCTAATGTTTGCTCTTTTCCATACCCACTGAAATCACTCAATTTATTTCATAAAAAGGGTTATGCACCCTCCATCCTGCTATTGGTCTCTTCCACCTCCAATCTGTTCTGTATAATCACTGCCAGTTTAATCTTCCTGAATTAGGTGCTTTTGTCATATCATTTCCAATTTAAAACTTATACACTACTTATGAGATGATGATGGCACCGTTGAGCCTAGCATTAAGAACAAAATATTCTTTATCCTGATGGTATCTTCCTTACTTTGAATTCATTTTAAAAATCTAATATCAAGAACAACAAACTTAGCAATGTCTTTAGAAAGATTTTATCATTCTCAGTTACCATACACTTATTCATTCTCTTTCACCATTTATAAGAAGTCCAAAAATGTTTTATTACTCTGTATCCATCACCTAACATTATGTCAGACACAAGATAAGTCTTCAAAAATATTTCTAGAATGAAAGGAAAAATAAGGCTACTCTTACTCTTACGTGTTCTTGGCTATGCCCTACTCTCTATTTCCACTCCCTTTATTCCCCTAAGCTCTACATTAGTGAGCATTGTCCTTCTGAGAACCATTAGAAAGTTAACAGTAAAACATAACAAATGCTTGAGGGCAAAAAGCTAACAGGACAGTGAAAAATTATGGGCACAGAACTGAGGAACCACCCCATACACACACACAAAAAACCCCCCTGTAAATATTAACTTCAACTAGGGGGCTGCTTTGTTCCCAGAAGAAGGCAGAGTGGATGAGAAACTAGATGAAGCTTTTGAAAGCCTCTTTGGATGAAGAGAACACAATTAGAATCAAGGGTCTACAATTTTTATGAAGACTTTTTCCTAATTTCAATTTTACTCAGGCTCCTCTGAGTGCTCTTTTGTTTTTAAAGATTATATTTATTTATTTTTAGAGAGGGGGAAGGGAAGAATAAAGAGGGTGAGAAACATCTATGCAAGAGAGAACATCAATCAGTTGTCTCTTGCATGTACCCCAACCAGGGACCGAACCCATAACCTAGGCATGTGCCCTGAGCAGGAATTGAACTTCTGACCTTAACTTTGGGAGAAGATGTCCAACCAACTGAATGAACCACACTGGTCAGGGCTGAGTGCTTTTTTTGTCTAGGCATCAACTTTGGTAAAAAACAGAGGAGATAATAGAAAATTAAGAAAATGTTATAAATAGATTATTCAAGGAAGAAAAACATACACTTACATTAAATATACTTTATGAAAGACTCAACATGAGAGACAAGGAAGTTATACATGAAAAGAAACATGTAGTACCGTTTAGAATGTATAGGATTGTTAGCCATTTTAAAGTCTGACAATATGAAATATTGCTGAACATATAGAGCAAGATAGTTATGTGTGGATTGCTGATGGAAAAAGTTGGTACAAGCATTTTGGAAATGTTTTTCAATATCTAGTAAATATGCATGTAAAATGTACTTCCTAACAACTTCACTGAAAAACAGAAACACCCAATAACCTTTCATACCCATGAATCAGGAAGACATGTATACCATTACTTGCCATAGAAAGTAGTTAAAAACTACCCTGATGTCTATCAATAGGATAGTGGATAAATAAAATGTAATACACTCATAAGGGAATGGTTATCATTCATGGCTTAATAGTTATCATTGAAGCAAAACAAAGTAGCTAAAACCTCAATCACTTAAAACAACAATTATGTATTATGTGAGTTAGCAACTGCAAAAAAAAAAAAAAATCCCTAAGCTTAGTGACTTATAAATCATGACTACTTGGGTTGGTGATTTAGGCCATTCTCAGTGGATGGTTCTTCCGACCTCATGCGTGCTTCTTTCTCGTGAGTCTGAGGTCGAATGCGTGTCAGATAGATGGAAGTGATGATCTTGGTTGGGCTTTCTCACATTGAATACCTCAACCGTATTCAGAGAACTAGATGGTTTTCTGTTCTCTATAGCAGGCTAGCATTTGCTTGTCCCATAGTGTGGCCAGATTCCAAAAGAATGAACACAATGGCCTAGGCTCACAACAGGCACAAGTTACTACCATCACATACTGTTGCTCAAAGTAAGTGTTCAAGGAGTAGAAAGAAAACTCTATTTTAATTAAATTTATTTTTATTTAAGTATAATTAATATACAATATTATATTGGTTATATTAGTATCAGGTGTACAACATAGTGATTTGGCATTTTTATACCCTATAATGTGATCACCCTACTAATTCTATTAGTAATCACCTATCACTGTGTAAACATATCACAATAGTAGTGACTATATTCCCTTCCTCCTTTAAACACTTCTTCCCATCCCTTCCTTCCCTTATGGTCACTGTCCCTTTGGTCTCTGTTTCTATAGGCCTGTTTTTTGTTTTGCTTTGTTTTTTTTCGGGGGGGGGTGGTTTCACATATAAGTGAAACCCTATGGTATTTGTTTTTCTCTGCCTGATTTATTTCACTTAGCATAATGCTCTCTAGATCCATCTATACTGTTGCACATGACAAAATTTCCTTCCTTTTTATTGTTGCAGAATGAAAGGAGTTACAAAAACATTGCGAAGAGTTATAGCACAGAGACTTAGGTAATTTAATTGCTTTTATGAACAATGTTCCAAATTTCTCATGATAGTTTATGCATTTATGAGTGGGCTTGTTGTCAGGTGATATAGGTTAGGCTTAGGTGATTTTGACTCTTCTTGCTCATGCACAGAAAGGTTAGCTAAGAGCTCTACTCTATGTAGTTTTCTTCCTGCTTTTGAGACTAGTGGGCCATCTTAAGCATTTTCCTTCCTTATTTTCTTTCCTTCTTTCCTTCTTCCTCCTTCCTTCCTTCCTTCCTTCCTTCCTTCCTTCCTTCCTTCTTTCCTTCCTTCCTTCCTTCCTTCCTTCCTTCCTTCCTTCCTTCCTTCCTTCTTTCCTTCCCCTCTTTCTTTTCTGTCTGTCCTTCTGTCTTTGTCCTTTATTTTTTACAATATTTTTAACTGAAAATATTTTTACAGTGGATTAAGGTTCATACAACATTAAGGGGAAGATACAGAGATTCCCTGTGTGTCTCCCTGCCACCATGCACACATAGGGTCTCCAGGTGTCAATGTCTTCCCCCACCAGAATAGCACATCTACTACAATTGATGAACCTACACTGACACATTACAATCATCCAAACTCCATAGTTTATATTATATTTAATTCTTGGTTGGTACATTCTAAGGATTTGTACAAATGTATATAATAGCATGTATCCATTTTTGTGGAACCACACAGAGTGTTTTCAATGCTCTCAAAATCCTCTGTGCTCTGCCTATTCATCCCCTCCCCTGCTCAAACATATATTTTTACAGTGATGGCAAAGACCAAGTAATAATATGCAGTGTGGAGGGGGCCTTGGATGCAGTGAAAAAGTTTTCCTGTAGTCTTTCACAGTGACTTCCATCTGTTTCATCTTCCCCTGGTTTTAAATTCGTGAATCATCAGACTGCTTGAGCCTTGATACCTCACTCTTCTTCACTCCAAATCTGAAACTGTGCTGGAGAAAGGGGGGTGATCTCTTACAGCCAGCTCCCTGAACAATCTCCATTTCTGTTTCACATAGAAGGTGTGCAAAATGAGAGCAATATGCACACATAATTTACCGGTGAATCTCGTAACTGATATGTGGCTCTAATTCCCAATTACATTCCCAGAGGAGGCTTGTGCAACATGACTTCTTTTCATATAGCATGAGTAAATATTTTTGCCAAGCAGAAAATTGATTACTCTAAAAATGAAATTTTTGATACATTTTTTTGAGATGTCAGTTAGATTCAGGATTGATAATTGAGTTTATGACAAGTCTTATAAACCCACTCTTAGATTATTTCTAGATGGAAAAAACATTTTAACTTCTTCACTTTGGTCATATGTAACAGCATTGAAAATTCTCTCGACTCTGCTTTGTCAGAGATGAACAGAACTTTTTGAAAATTTAATTTTTTATTATACTTGTAAAGAAGTTTAGTTATATAAAAATAATATTTTGTTTGTTTAAATGTATCCCTGAGTGGTCAACTGGGCTGCAGAAAAGCAGAACTACTTTTTCATCTGCTGTCATCCACTCAGTTTTGTTTACAGACAGAATTGAATTAATCCCATTCAATTTTGCTACCATTTATTAAACAAGATAATTATTTTTGAGACCCTGACCATCTCTTTTAGACTCTTTAATCCCAAGGAAATGATTATACTGAGACAATACATAAGGCAATATTTTCTCATCATGTTTCCATTTGTTTGTTCTTGTCTTTGTGTGTTTATTTTACCCTCAAATAATGTTTTTATTCTTGTTCAAGTACAGTGTCTCCATTTTTACCCCACCATGCCTTGCCTTACCCCACCCATCCCTGCCTCCCACCCTCAAACCTATGCCCTTTGGCTTTGCCCGTGGATACTTTGTACACATTCCTTGATGGACCTTCCCCTCTTTTCCTCCATTATCTGTCTTCCCACCTCCTCTTTGGTCACTGTCAGTTTGTTATTTGTTCCAATGTCTCTGGTTCTACTTTGCCTCCTTGTTTTATTGACTAGGTTCTACTTATAGGTGAGATCATATGGTATTTCTCTTTCACTGCCTGGCTTATTTCAGTTAACATATGCTGTCCATGCTGTCACAGAGGGTGGGAGCTCCTTTCTCTTTCAGCTGTGTAGTATTCCATTGTGTAGATGTAGCATAGTTTTTTGATCCAATCATTTACTGACAGGCACTTAGGTTGCTTCCAGCAAGTGGCTATTGTAAATTGTGGTGCTATGAACATTGGGGTGCATTGTTGTATGTTTTTAAAGACAAGTGGGATAAAAGACAAATATTTGAATCAGCTATAGAAGATATTGGGGGAAAGTAACCACAGACCTACTGTGTAGCTGAGGTAAACAATTAATTATAAGGTTATTTTATTTTGCTCTGGATTACTTTGTTTTATGGAAACGATACAGTGAATAGTATGGTATCCAACAAGCCAAGAACCTTAAATTCTAAGAACATAACAATTGACATGATATGTCAGTTTACACAAACAAATTAACATTTCTTTATCCAAGTGTTTCTGTTTATGAAACAAAGACTACAACATTTGTCTGTAAGGTCACCAAAAAGTTGCACAGATAAATGAGAGAATATTCTCAGGATCTTTTGAGACCCAAAATTCTTAGGAAGAAGGGAAAAAAATGTTAAAGCAGCAGAAAAAAAATTGGGGACATACTTTTATAGCCAATACAATTTATTTACATATAATTTAAAAAATGTGTTTTATAAATCCTAAATATTATGTTATCCCATATATGTGTATTAGTCCCCCCAACAAATTTCACTAAAATTTATGTGGAAATTAAAAAAAATAATTCTTCTATTTTTATATCATATACTTACAAATTAGTTAGATCTTTCACAGCATTTTCAGCCATTTCATGAAATTTTTGTCAAGCACTTGTTTACAGTAGCTTAAGATTTTTTCAGTGAAACTGACTCATGATATTAATAGATATAAGTAGCACTTACTTTATAATCATTATTACATTGGCTGCCTTTGTGGATGGTCTAATAAGTTATCTGTGATGAATGGAGTCTTAGCTAAATGCCAATAAAGAAACATATTTCTCTACTTTTCAGAACATATAAGGTCAGGCTCAAGTGTGTTATATCAGAAGTACACATTTTTAATTGACCTGGAAAATTATCAAAGGAGTTCTTATTTTGGCCCTTAACTCTATAAGAGGACAAGCAGAGCTCCATCCTGTATCCTGATGCCCAGCCTCACCATCAATCAGGTGATCGCCCTTTTTCTTAAACTTGATATGTTTCTTTTCTTTTCCCAGGATTCTTAAGTTTATGAAAGTAATATCCTAAAATCTATTATCTCTATGTGATTTTCCAGTGTGGGAACACTATTTTACCAGTTGATATAGTTTTATTCAAGTGTTTACTTCTATAATTCATCACTTAGCAGAAAGGGATTTTGAGCATATTAATATGTCATGACAAGCCTTTCATATACAGTGCATTCCACTTTCCCTGGGCATCAGTTACTTTATAAGATTTATAGTCAATAGTGCAATTAAAATATATGTATTTTACTGAGAAAGAGAGAAATCTTTAAATTTTTAATTAGCCTGCCCAAGTTGCTATTTGTTTCTCTCTATATTACTTTATTAATGTTTTCCTCTGTATTTCTCATTATCATTAAACCAATGCTTGATTTATATGAAACTACTTAAGTCTAGACAATGACAATTAAAGCTTTGAATAAAACTATTTTCCTTTGTCTTTCTTGGTGCTAGACTTTAATTTTTTACTTGTGTAGTTACTTACTCAAAGGGAGAGAAAAATGTGAATGCATTTTCAAAGAAAAAAACTGAAATATTATTTATTAACATATTTAGTTCAACTAAACTTTCAACAGTGACATCTGGACTCCCCTAAGGTGCAATGAAAACAAATATAATAGTATGAAATGGAATAAATCAATAAAAACTATCAGAAAAATATATTGAAAATAAATTATAAAGAATTCCTATTAAAGTTATTTGTGCATATGTGCTGTCCATTGTATTTCTTCCCAAAGTGTCAGCTAGCATTTTCTTTAGAACAAACCACTCTGAAACTTCTCTTTTCTTAAGATTTTATTTTATTTTCAGAGAGAGGGGAAGGGAGGGAGAAAGAGATGGAGAGAAACATCAACATGTGTTTGCTCCTCGCATGTCCCCCTCTGGGGAACTCTGCCTGTGCCCTGACTGAAACTTCTTCACTAAAAACAAAATGTCGTTATTCTGTGGATTCTCTGGTCGATTTTCTGGGTGGAGCTGGATTGGCTGTGATCTAGGACAGGCTAATTCTCGTGTCTCAAATCTCAGCTGTGGTCGCTGGAATGGTTGCTACTACTGAGGCTTCTCTACACTTGACCCCATCCTCTGAAAGATAAATCTCATCTTTCTACATGGTGGCAGAAGTGATTCAAGAGGCAAGAGAAGATAAACCCAATATATATGCACTTTTAAACCTCATGTTATGTTAACTTTTGTTCCATTGGCTAAAGCATGCCATATGACTAATCCCAGAGGCCTTGTGTGCATAGATACAATATGATCTATTTTTAATAGAAAGAAAGAAATGGAAGAGTAAGAAAAATGCCCATGTATTAGGCAAAGATGCAAAGATGTGACATAGTAAGCCCATAATTGAGTAGAATATTAAGGGAAATGAAAGAGGAAAAGGAAAACACTTTTATTTAATAGTTTTTCTCATATTAATAAGTTTTGGCAGAAATCTATGAGCAAAGTGATAAAAATACATACATATGTGTGTACTCACTTGGCAACAAGGTTTTACAGTTTGTGTGTATGTAATATAATGATCAAATCTTTATGTCAGTAACTTATGTTTAAAAGAAGTTTAAAGCTGATATTAGTTCTATTCATCTATTCTTTTATTCTATTATTTAGCTAGCGGTTGCATTATACTTAGAAATTAAAATGTATTTATTATCATTCTTGTTCCATTATTATAATTAATGTTTATGAATACTAATATTTGGCACAGTTAAAATAAAGTAAAATATTTACATGTGAAATGGGTAATCCAATAATTACTAATTACTTACTTTATGCCAAATTATTAATATGAGAAAATGTGAAGTCTCTGCTTTGGTGTGAAATGTTTATATTAATAAATTATTAATAATAATGAATACATTTGATGAAAGCTTTATAGGTCTGGTGTGACAGATCTCTAACTGATCTTGTTACTCTGCCTAGGAGAAAGGTCATTGAGTTCTCAATCCTTCCATGTAGGCAAATAATAGAGGGAAAATATTTGTAATCTATGGATAGTAGCTTAGAAGTTAAGTAAAGGGTAAGGTTAAAAGTTCAATTCATTGACTGATATCCTCATTCTGTAGTGTATAGCCCAATTCACAAATAATTCACTATTGTTTGATTAGTGAAAATGTGCCTATTGCCTGACTAGTAAGAGTCAGTAAAAATTTTGAATAAATATTAATAACTATATATATGCTAATCAATGGAAACAGACCAATATCATCATCTATCACAACATTATATGCAAAATATAAAATGTCACTTTGATTAATGTTCATATGTATTCTTAAAATGAGAGGTCATAAAAACTAATTATTGTTATTTAATATTATGATTAATTTATAATTTACATCTTTGATGTGGAATACAGCTTACTCTTACTCCTTATGTTTATTTTAATAAACTAAATGGCATTATGTTCAAAAGCTGTAATATAATGGAATTGCAATTGTCTTTATTGTTTTGATACAATTTATCTACTATCATAAGACTTTTCCCAAATGTTTCCTTTATTTCTAAGAAAGTCTTTCAAAATAAAAACTGAGAATATTTATATAAATTTTAAATAAAGTAAATAAATAAACACCAGAAAACAATCTCTACATGTAAATAAGGACACTTATATTTGAATCTAAAAGAAAAGGGCTACATATGTCAAGTGGGACATTTCCACTTGTAACCTATAAGACCCCAGAATTCAATCACAGTGGATTATTTCCGAACAAAAAATCCATGCAAGTCATTATTATAATGATGTTTTCACAGCATAATGTGCAAATGTTATGAATATTTGTGATACTTTAAATCATAGATTTTCTTTTTTCTCTCGTGTCAACATTTCTGCTCACTGATTTCCCCTTATCAGCATTACAAACGCCACTTCTTTCTTGAAACAAAGTGAAATCTACAAACAAAACAAATCAAATAAAGCTGAACAAAAACACTGATGGAATTTTTCAGCACACTTCTTCCCTCATTGCAAACTTTCCCCTCTCCTCATTTTGAAAGTCATCCACACTTTTCTCCACTTTCCATTTGTTCCATGCCATTCACCTGCTTTCCCAAGTCTGCAATAATCTGCCTGTTGCAAAGCCCAGAATCTGTTGCTTATCTTGCTTGACCCCTCAGGAGCCATGTCAGCTCTCCCAAGGTAAAATGATGTTCTTATTCCCTTCCTATACTTCTGGTTTACTTCTCTTTTTTCAGAATCCTTTTACTGTATGCCCATTTTTTAAATATTGATATTCATAGCAATGCTACAGAATCTCAGGGAATCTCAGTGTTTGACCCTGCTTCCTATTTTTTAAGTCTCCATTTGGTAGTGGTTTGGCAAAAGTGCTTACATGTATTTCTAAACCTAACATTTGGAAATACAGTATCCTAGTCAAATCCAAACTTCTTTATGTATAATCGAGGAATTTAGGACAATGGGAAGCCCCCAACCCAGCAATGAAACCCAGTTTTCTTGTGCCTTCTCCTTAAATCAATTCTATTGTATGTCAATTTCTCTTACATACATTTCTCCTTAAATCAACTCCCTCAAGTCAACTCTGATGTTCATTTCTTTGGACAGGTCACACTATAATTTAATTGGGAAACAATACAAAAGAGAAAAGTATGGAGACCAATGCAACAAATGCCGGGGGAGATTTTACATCAGTAAAATGGCAATAATAAATGAACTTACCTTATTGGGTTGTCTTAAGAAACCAGATTAAATCAAATCTAAAGTACTCAGACCAGTGGTTCTCAGTCTTTGCTGATTATGACATTTAACTGTGAATATTGTAAAATGTCCTGATGCCCTGGTCACAGCTTAGAAACAATTAAATAAAAATCTCTGCATACACAGTTCTTAGTGGTAGTAACACTTAACACTGCCTTAGAATATGCCTCACACTTGGAAAATATTCAATTAATATTAACTATTATAACTATAATTAATATTAAGGTAAGTAGGTAATTGCTTCCAAATTCATATTTTATAGAGATTTGAAATATTACTGATAAAACATATGAATCCAAAGCTGAGCCTGCTACATGCACCCTTACACAGAACAAACACAAAGAGATCCAAGAGACATAAACATTGTATGGACAATAGTCATGAATTGTAGAAAGGGTTGAGGATTGTAATTATTTTTTCTTTTTCTTTTTATAAATTGTTGTTCTATTACACTTGTCCCAATTTTTCCCCCTTTACCTCTTCCACCCAGCCCACCCTACCCCCCACTCCTACAGTCAGTCCCCACACTGTTGTCCATGACCGTAGGTCATTCATACATGTCCTTTGACTAGTCCCTTCTCCTTCTTTTCACCATTTCCCCTCCCCAATCCCCTCTGATCACTTTCAGTCTGCTCCATGTTTCCATGTCTCTATTTCTATTTTGCTCATTAGTTTGTTTTATTCATTATACTCCTCTTATAAGTGATATCGTATGGTATTAGGGTTAGAAATACATGTAAGCACTTTTACCAAGCCGCTACCAGAATGGAGCCCAAAGAAATGAGAAGCAGTGTTAAACACCAGGTGTTTCCCTGAGATTCTGTAGCATTGATATGGAATCCTGCATAAACTGAGAAGTAGGAAGCAAGTTTTATTTTTTAATTTAAAGTTAAGTATTGTTTAATGATTGAGAGCTGCATGGTACACAAATGCCAAGTGTGGGGGTCAGTGATGCTATATGATTTTGTGTATTTAACCAAGACATACCAAAGTTTGAAAAGCTCTGGGCCAAGGTGAGGATTTATATTTGAAAAGGTTTCTAAAAAGACAATTCATATATCTAAGTGAGTACATGTTTTTATAGAGTAGAGAAACCAGAAATCCGAGAGAATGATGAGAATCGATTATAATAATTGGCGCATAAAAAATGTGTTCTGATTATAAACACTTGACTTTGACTTAGAATGCAGATAATGTAGTTTTAGCAATTATACAGCTTATCAATATTCTAGCTTGAGGGACTTTCTTATACCTAAATTTTATTTGAATAAAATAAGGGTATTTCAAAAAATAAAAATAAAATAAAATACTGCTATTCATCAGAGCTCCCCTTTAGGATTTTTTGACTTGTCAGTACATTTATGCTCGTTCTTAGGCAAATCCCTCCCAAGACATTCCTATTGGAGCCCATCCATTATGTCATAAGAAGCCCAGTTAGGGCTTCTTAGGGGTAGAAGGAATTGACACTGACAACTGAACTCAAAGCCCTCAACTAACATCACCAGGTGGATGAAGCATCTTGAATACCTGGTCGTATATAACTTTCAGATGAGGGTCTCTCTACCTGGCATCAAGTGGCAACCTAATGAAAAGAAACAAGCAAGGACACTCAGCTGAGTCCAGTTGCCCCACCAAACCCAATAAGTTTAAGGGTTGGTTAAGATGTGGTGATATACAACTAAAATTATTAGTAAGAAATGTTAACATGGTCCCATACAAATATCAAACATAGAATTTATTATGTATTGAAGAATTAGGAAGGTAATTAATTTTTATTTTCAGTTGAAAAGTCCAAAATATTGGTTGGTTACTAACAAGATAATAAATAATAATAAAATGTGGATGACAATAGATGCTTTTTAGAAAATTTAATATGAATTTTAGTTGTTAAAACTTCTGATCTTGTCATATCACTCTTATAAGACTTGGCAATTCCACTGCTGGGATTATATCCTAAGAACCCTGAAACACCAGTTCAAAAGAACTTTTGTACCCTAATGTTCATAGCAGCATGATTTACAATAGCCAAGTACTGAAATAAACCTAAGTGCACATCAGTAAATGGATCAAAAAACTGTGGTACATTTACATGATAGAATACTATGCAGCAGAAAGAAAGAAGGAGCTCCTACCCTTTGCAACAGCATGGATGGATCTGGAGGGCATTATGCTAAGTGAAACAAGCCAGCTGGTGAAAGAGAAATACCACATGATCTCACCTGTAAGTGGAATATAATCAACAAAACAAACAAGCAAGCAAAATATAACCAGAGACCATTGAAACTGAGAACAAACTGACAGTAGCCAGAGGGGATGGGGGAGAGAATAATGGGGGGAAAAGTGGGAAGGGTTTTCAGGAACATGTATAAAGGACACATGGACAAAACCAAGGGAGGTGGAATCAGGGAAGGGAGGTGGTAATGGCTAAGGTGGAGGGTTGTGGTGGTGGGGGGAGACAACTGCAGTTGAAACCCAATAAAAGGAGAACTTTTCACCACTATTATTTTATTTTATTTTTGAGCTCTTTTAATTATAACCATGGCAATGTTTCAGCTATATCATAGATTATAATGTATATAAACATGATTTTTGAGGAATGATAAAAGTACTGTAAAAATGTCATATATATATTATTTTAATTTTGAGCAAATAAAGCTGTTTTTTATCTTAGTATATTTGGAAAATCATAAATTAATAATAAAAAGCATAACATCTGACACATAGTCTCATATATCTTTATAATTTTATTTATTGATTAAGAATTTGAACAGCTCCAGTAGGAATCTCTGGTAATTAATTTTCTCCTTTAATCCTTAAAACTGCCTGTGCAAGGTTACAAAAGTGTTCTACATGGTCTGTTCAAGGAGAGTAAATTAAGCAATAAAACCAAGAAAGAATATATTAATCAGATTTATTCTTTAATGTTATTTTATCAGATTTCCCCAGTCATTTAGTGAATCTGTATCTTGTCTCATGTAATGGTAACAGCTATGTAAGTCCACTTTTAAGGTGCATTTTACACTGAATGACTGATCAGTTTTCTGCCCAACTTTTACTGTGTTATTCTAACAAAAGCTACTGCTGTGAACACCAGGCCTGAAGGGTATTAATTTTGAAATTGCATATGCCCAGCATTAGATCAAAATAAGCAATTTTATTTTATCACATTTTAAGTTGATGTTCTCTGTCACAGAATCAAAGGTAAAGTAGTACTTAATTTGTGTTACAACTGTATTTATTATTTAAGTGTTTTTCTCTTAATATATTGGTTACAGTCCACATACTAGAGTTATTTTGAAAGGTAGCAAATAATTTGGAGAATGCATTTTATAGAATTCTATTTGTATGTGTGTGTATACAAACACAGTTTTTTAAGTAATGTGGTGTCTCTTTTTAACACATACTAGATACCAACAAAAACGAATTATATAAGTGATTAAGGATTAAAATTACTTCCTTAGATATTCTATTATGAATCCTGTAGTTACCACACTTGGAAAAAGAAAATTTTCCAAAAGGAGTCCTTGCAGTTATGCAAGTATTCTGCATATCCTCTGTGGTGGTAGATATTCCCAAACCTACACATGTGATAAAACAGTGTAGAATATACATGGCCACACACAAATTGGTACAAGACTGGGGAAATCTTACTAAGGCCACAATATTTAATAAATGTCAAATCCTATACCTATTGTACCATAATTTTGCAAGACATTGCCATTCAAAAGACAATAGTGGGTACATGGAATCACTCCACATTGCTTTTTACAATTAAATGTAGATCTACAGTTATCTCTATAAAATTTTCTTTAAATGAAGCGATTACTCTGTGTTCATAAATTTTATTTATATTGAAGTAAAAGATGACTTATAAAGAGAAACAATTCTTAATTTGTTTAATATTATGAAGTTACAATAAATCCTGATTAGGGAATGTGGCTCATAAAATCATTTTTTTCCTGTCATTTCACAAACATTGATAAATCAATACTATGTGCCAGGCAGTGTGATAGGCTAACCCAGGACTGTGAACCTGCAAAAATAAAATATAGTCCATGTGATGAGGGGCTTTAACAATCTGAATTTAGAATACTTAATATGTATTGTTTATATAGTAAATATGAGCAAAAGGATAGAGGATAATTTTGCTTCAGGTAATAGAGGAAGTCCTTGTAATTGTTACAAAACATAAAGTACAAAGGGTGAAGTGTTGGAAGGAATTGTTTACAAATATGCCTGTCATCTGTTTTATTCTGTCACTAGGGATACCTTAAAAAGGAGGATATCACCAGGCAAAATATTGTTGTAAACATGGTGATTTAACAGACTTTCAAGCAAAAACAATAATAGTATTTTTGAGGAGAGTTCTGTGTACAGAACACATTTACAATGG
The DNA here is from genome assembly GCA_004024845.1 of Tonatia bakeri. Taxonomy (NCBI): domain Eukaryota; kingdom Metazoa; phylum Chordata; class Mammalia; order Chiroptera; family Phyllostomidae; genus Tonatia; species Tonatia bakeri. The sequence goes on from PVIA01000906.1 coordinate 314,821, forward strand.
TGTACATAGTTTGACTATGGGGTTTATTTAATAAATCTGCAATCTATATTTTCATGAGGCAGGATCACTGAGAAATGAGTAAACTATGTCATTAGCTGGCTATAAGAAGATATTCCATAACAAAATGTCTCTTCACTTAGGTGAAATGTTCATGCATCCCTTAGGTCTTCATATGTTAACTCAGAGCCCCAGAGCTCTTTCGTGAGGCTTTGTAAATGTAGAGATGTTTATAGCAGCATTATTCATAATATCCAAAAGTTGTAAACAACATAAAGGTCTATCAATGGATGAGTGAGTAAAAAAGTGGTACATACATGCAATGGAATATTATTCAGCCATAAAAAGGAATTTAATAGTGCTACATAATACAACTTGTATGAACCTCAAAAGTATCTTGCTAAGTGAAAGATAGCAGACACAAAAGTGGCATATTGTATGATTTATTTTTAAAAACAACTTTTACTAGGATGACATTGGTTAATGTAATTATATAGATTTCAGGTGTGCAATTCTATAATACATCATCTGTATATTGTATTGTGTATTTACCACTCAAGTCTCCATCCATCACCATTTATTCTACCTCTATCCTCTTCCACTGCCCCCCAGTACACTCTCCCTGATAACCACCACAGTTATGTCTGTGTCTATGAGGTCATTTCTTGTTAAATTCCTTCAATTTTTCACCCACACTCCAAACTTACTCCTCTCTGACAGCTGTCAGTCCATTTTCTGTATCTATGAGTCTGTTCCTATTTTGTTTGCTTGTTTATTGTATTCATTAGATTCCACATATAAGTGAAATCATATGGTATTTGTGTTTCTCTGACTGGCTTATTTCATTTAGCATAATGCTCTCCAGGCCCATTCTTGCTGTCATAAAGGGTAGGGTGTCCTTCTTTCTTATGGCTGAATAGAATTTTGTTATGTAAATATATCATGTGTTTAATCCATTCGTCTACAGATGCACACTTTAGTTGCTTCCAAATCTTGGCTATTGTAAATAACACTGCAGATATTTATAGGGTGCATGAATTATTTCAAATCAATTCAATTTCTTTGGATATAGTTCCAGAAATAGGATCACTGGATCATAAGGTAGTTCCATTTTGAAATTTTCAGAGGAAACTCTATACTGTTTTCCACAGTGGACACACCAATCTGTATTCCCACCAACAGTGCACAAGGGTTCCTTTCTACCACATCCTCGCCAAACTTATTGTGTGTTGATTTATATTTGATTTATTAATGATAGGCATTCTGACAGGTGTGAGATGATATTTCATCATGGTTTTAATTTGCATTTCTCTGATAACTAGCAACGTTGAGCATCTTTTCATATTTCTATTGGTCATGTATATGTCCTCTTTGGAGAAGTATCTATTTAGGTCCTTTGCCCCTTTTTAAATTGGATTGTTTGCTTTTTTGTTTAAATTTGGGGTATTAACTCTTTATCTGATTTTTTATTGGTGAATATATTTTTCATTTCAATGGGCTGTCTTTATTTTGTTGATGGTTTCCTCTGTTGTGCAAAACTTTTTAGTTTGAAGTAGTTATCTCTGTTTATTTTTTTTCTTTTGTTTCCCTCACCTGAAGAGATATATCAGAAAAAAATATTGCTACAAGAAATGTCATAGATTTTATTGCCTATGTTTTCTTCTAGGATTTTTATGGTTTCTGGCCTTATATTGAAGTTTTTAATCCACTTTGAGTTTATTCTTGTGTGTGTTATAAGGAGGTGCTCTAGTTTCATTTTTTTTGCATGTATCTGTCCAGTTCCCCAAAACCATTTATTGAATATACTATCGTTTCACTGTTGTATGTTCTTGCCTCATTTGTCTAATATTAATGGACCATTAAGGCAGGGTTTATTTCTGGGCTTTCTATTCCATACAGTTGATTTATGTGTCTGTTTTTATGCCAGTATCATGCTGTTTTCATTACTAACTATGCCCTTGTTATGCACTCTGATATCAGGAAGCATGATTCCTCTGACTTTGTTCATTCTCAAGATTGTTGAGGCTATTCAGGGTCTTTTGTGGTTTCATTTAAATTTTGAAATATTTGTTCTAGTTCTGTGACACACCATTGGATCAGATAGGAATTTCAAAGAATCTACAGATTTCTTTAGATGCAGAAAAAGTTTTTCATAAAATCCAGCACCCATTTATGATAAAAACTCTCATCAAAGTGGGAGTAGAGGGGAACATACCTCAGTGTAATAAAAGCCATTTATGACAACCCACAGTCAATGTCATACTCAGTGAACAAAAACAGAAGTGTTTTCCTTATAATTGGGTACAAGTGAGGATGTCCTTTCACCACTCTTATTCAACATAGTACTAGAAGTTCTAGCCTCAGCAGTCAGACAACAAGAAGAGATAAAAGACATTCAAATTGGAAAGGAATGAGTAAAATTGTCATTATTTGTGCATGATATGGTATTGTGTACAAGGTCTATCTGGAAAAAGTCCAACAATTGTTAATATAATGAAAACAGTTTGCAAGACAACCATGTAGCTTGGCAGCTGTGGGGAGTGTACTGGAATCCATGTATGTGAACAATGATGACTTCATTGAACTAGTCAATGGGGATAGTAGACACCAGTGAATGAGCATGTGCGCTGTCTGTCCATCCCATGCAAAATGACTGAGTGAGTAGAGCAATGAATCTGCATTAAATTTTGCATTAAGCTTGAACATTCCTCTGTGGAAACTATTTGGATGATTCAGAAGGCCGCTATGGGAAACTGGCAATTGGGAGCTTAATCACAACGACATGCCTGCTCATGCAGCATGTCTTGTGCAGAGTTTTTTGCAAAATATCAAATCACCCAGGTGACTCAGTTCCCTTAGAGCTCAGATTTGGCATCCTGAGACTTCTGGCTTTCTCAAAACTAAATTCATCTTTGAAAGATAAGAGATTTCAGACCATGGATGAGATTCAGTAGCATATAATAGGGCAGCTGATTGTGATCAGGAGAACTCTTTGAGGTCACAAGGTGCCTACTCCAAAGGCAACTGAAGTGTCATTGTCCTATGTACAATATTTCTTGTATCTTGTATCTTCTTCAGTAAATGTCTCTAGTTTTCATATTAATGACTGGATACTTTCTGGACAGACCTCGTACATAAAACCCTAAAAATTCCATCAAAAAACTATTACAACTGATAAATTAATTCAGTGAGGGAACATGATACAAAATAAATACCCAGAAATCAGTTGTGTTTTTGCACATTAATAATGAACTATCAGAAAGGGAACCTAAGAAAACAATCCTGTTTATAATTGCATTAAAAAAACAACTTGGAATAAATTTAGCCAAAGATATAGAAAAAGTCTGTACTCAGAAAATTATAAGATACTGGACACTGAAGAAAGAAATTGAAGAAGATACAAGTGGAGGCATATACCATGTTCATGGGTAGAAAGAATTAACATCATTAAAATGTCCATACTACCCATAACAATGTATGATTTCTTTTATATTTAATCTCTAGGCAAACTGTATAGTGCTCTTACATAAATTTAGATGGTATAGCCTACTACGGTAATTTTATGTGCCATATTTTAAAGGACTAGCAGCACAGTAGTTTTGTTTATACCTACCTTGACCACAAACATGTGAATAATTTTAGTGTAAGCCCTGACTGTGGATTTTCTTCTTATAATGCAAGTGTCTAAGTCAGACTGGCTTATAGAGGCTTCCATTTCAAAGAGGCATCAGTTTCGACAAAGGCTCCCTCCAATAAACACACTGCCAGGCACAGCAAGAGATAAAGAGCCATGCTGGTAGCACAATGTTGTAAATGCATTAACAGCCACTGTAAAGTACATTTTAAAATGGTTAATTAAATGTTAAGTGAGTTTCAGGTACATGCTTTGCATAGCCTGTCTGTGTGACCTCAGACAAGTTACTTAGCTGCTCTGTACTTCCTATTGTAAACAAGACTAATTTATGTAGTTGCTTTAATACTTAAATAAGAGCATACATGTGTCTGCCTCCAACTGTGCACAGAGAATTGTTAATTATCACCCAAAGATATTTTAATAATAATATAAAATCATGATTATAGCAGATTGTTTTAATTAAAAGAAGAAATGATGGAGACTGATGGTGGTGGAAGCAATAGATGGCAAGGTTCATGTTCTGAGAATGTATTACAAGGTCCTGGTTTTATTGGCATCGATAATGGCAGCCTAGGGTTTTGTAGGCTCACTCTTTATTGGAGAATTTAAAACCTCACAGTGGTGTAATTTAAACCACAGCTCACTCATGTAACAGGGTTTTAGGTTATCTTATCTTATTCTTTTTCCCCCACCGAGTATTTTAAATCAATGTGTCTTCATTTTCCCCCCCAGAGATTATTGTAGGACCTTGGGTCCCATTAAATGGCCAAATTCAAGTTTAGAATTTTAGGTGGATATTGAGTATAATTAGGTGCTTCACATTTCTCCTTGACATTTAGGTCCATTTATGTGGGATGACAAATTTCTATATATGACCCAGTAAAATGCCAGAATTTGTATTTGTTTTAGAAGTTATATTTCCAACTTATAATGAAGTTCTGTGTGATTATTCTTTGTATGCTTTCTGAAAATACTTTATATATCTTTCTGAAATCTTGTTTGTGGTAATGGTGGTTAGGGGCCTTAAAAATTCTCAATTTCTGGTCAGTGAAGAAAAATACTACATTGATAATCAAATTAAGACAATAAATTACATGCTATCATTATAACTTGTAAATCCTTATGTGATTTAAAAATAATTTTGTAGCCCTGGCTGGTGTAGCTCAGTGAATTGAGCGTGGGTTACGAACCAAAGCATCTCAGAGGCCATTCCCAATCAGGGCACATGCCTGGGTTGCAGGCCACAGCTCCCAGCAACCACACACTGATGTTTCTCTCTCTCTCTCTCTCTTTCTCTCCACCTTCCCTCTCTAAAAATAAATAAATAAAATCTTTTTAAAAATCTTAAAAAAGATGACTTGGTAAAAAAAAATCATGTATTGTTTGAACATATATTAAAAAATAATTTTGTGCATTAATGCTCAGCAATTTAGAAAATGATTATTAGTTCATATTTCAATAAAAAAACAGAATCTAGGTGAGGAAAAGTTTAAATTTTGAAAATTGCTAGTCTAAGACTATACAAAGAAATATTTCAACCAAGATATGTAGAAAGTATATTATTTTACAGGAATGTCTTGCATCATTTTATCAGTTCTTGACACCAGGAAAGCAAGTTATCCAAAAACAGGTTATGCCCTGAATTTTAATGGTAGTAACCGTTATGATATCTGAGGAGTCTATCTTGATGTTATTTTTACCATGATGTAACTGTCATGTGATCAGAAAATTCAAAACCAGCACCCAGGGAAAACATTAAGAATATGCAGAAATCCATGCATATAATGGCAGACTTGCACAAATCCTCAGATTTCCTAAAGAAGACATTACACGTCACTCTTAGAGGTCATTTCAATAGAAAATAAAACTAGGATAGTTGACCTGTAAGATTCAGCCATTCTGAACCCATAGTAAATATAAAGTGTGTATGAGAGAAAGAAATACAAAAGAGTAAATCTGTTGAAAAATTAGGTTACTAATTTATTTTCTAGAAAATTAATTATGCACCAATGAGTAATTTTTCCCTACTTCCAGATTTAGTCCTCCTTTTTGAGGTTTCATGTTTCTTAGGATCATGTCACATTTGACTGTTACGGTGTTTGTTTTTAATATATAGTCCACATTCAAGTGTTTGTCATGTACTAAGGTTATGGTAATACGTTTGTTCTCTGGGATGTGTGCGAACTGCAAGAATGTACTGAGCATCCTTTCATAAAGGGCTATAACATCAATTAAATTTTTATTAAACACTTTTTATAATACATGCACAACTATTCCACAGTGTTTTAGCTATCTGATGGCCTTTTTAAAATACAACACTCATTTATGATTTCCGTATGCCTAGCTCATATCCTGCTATACTTATTCAATAGACGTTGACAGCTATCTCTTCAAATAATCTGTGGGTATACTAAAATATGTAATTACTGAGCTTATTAGAAATTGTACCATGTTAATTGACTGTGTGTTTCCCCTCACCTATCTCTCAGTAGGAGACCCTGCAGGTTGTCCACATGTCATTCATTCACCCCTTTTCCAAATAGATACTGATTTTGTTCAGATATCTAACCTTTCCCCTTCAGCCTTGCGCCTCAGGGCAAGTTCTAACCTAATTTTAGGAGTGTATTTTATTTGTCCAAGACTATTTTCATGTGCCATGACAGTAATTGATTCAGAGATGGGCAGATAATCAAGTTTTGGCCAATGAAATGCAAGAGAGACTCAGAAAAAGAGGTATTTTCTGTTCTTTCTCTGGATAGTGTCAAACATGTTATGATTTCTGAAACTGCAGTGGCCTTCTTCATATGAAACCAGCACTTAGGGCAGCAAAGTGGAGAGAAAGAGTGCAACTGGCCCCAGATAGCATCTTTGCCCTGTCACATCAGACAATCCTGGAGCCACCACTACCGCCACAATTATAGATAGAAATGAATGATAAAAATCCATTTGGAATTGGATTGTCTTTTACTTGTAGCTACAGCTATCAAATATATAACTTTCTGTCATTCATTTCTGAACTTATAAAATCACAGAAATGACATTGATGCTGCCTTTGCATTCGTAATAGTAAATTGTCCTGGATCCCATAGTTATTTAATTTCAAGTAGATTAATTATACATAATGTGGGAATTCACAGAGAAGTTAAATAATATACAGAAAGCAAGCTTAAGTCTTGTTACCTTATTTAAAAGGTTTAGAAGAGAAAATCTGATTGATGAGATCTGAATTTTCATTCATGTTAATCATGTCAATCATAACATTTACAGTTATGTTTTCTGCAAGGAGGTAAAATATTATTTATCTGTGAGGTTTAAAATGATCACTTTTATATATATAGTATCTAACATATTGCCAAAAAAATAAATAATAAATTAAACACAAGCATACATATGTGTTTATACAATCTATACATGAGTATATGCATATCTAAGCAGTATTTGTCTCATACTGTCTTCACACATGTACTGTACCTTAAAATAAAATAATAAAATGATAAATTTATATTTATATTCCAGCACTCAGCTTCAACTGAAACGTATGTTTATTTTTTAAAAAAACAAAAAATACCCTATTAGCTCCATGAATTTGATAAATCATGGAATTTTCTCTAGAGTCACAAATTTATGGCAGACATTTTTAAGATACAGAGACAGCAGCATAATGGAATACAATTACATCCACAAGCTCCTTGGGAAGCACTGTCTGAAAGAACTAGATACCTGACCTAATATGCAAAATTATTCAGTCTTCTAAAGAATCTTATATTCACACCCAGGTGTTTTAATAACCAGGACCCCTTTCATAGTCAGGATAAAAGTGAACCAGCAACATCACTAATACTTCTTGCTTTCTCAGAAGTAGTAGCATATTAGGTCAGACAGTTTATCATTCCTGAAACACTCAGTTCCTTTGACTTTCTTCTTTACAGCTTTGTCCATTATTATTTTGGGAAAAACACTGTTTTCTGACATGCAAATTTTTCCCTATAAAATGCTTTTGTCATTTAAAAGGAATGCATTCAGGAAAAAAGTGTATTTTAATATAGTTATTTAACATGGAAATTTTAGAAGAAAAGTTAAGGAGAAAGAAATCATAAACAGGTATTTATTTGTCCTAGTCAATCTTAAAACAATCAGATTAGTCTTTAACCTAATAGAGGAAGAAAATAAATATAATTTAAATAGCTATCAATTAGAATTACTGTAAGATCTAAATTATAGTTCATACAAATCACATACATTCAATTAATCTAAACTATTTATAATAATTAAACTAACAAAGGAGGACTTACTTATTACAGCTAAGATTAAAATATTAATCCAAGCTATTGTGCTATGTCTCTAATAGTCTTACTTAAATGACTAATTAGTTCAGTAGATATTGAACGTACAGTATAAAGTTTACATTTTACATAGTTCTTATCTGATAATCAAATGGGAAGAAAAAAATGATGAATATTCAATCATTTTAGATTGCATATTTAACACAAATTTATAACATAAATTTGTAACATAGATTTGTTACTGAGATGTGTAGAAAATAGAATTGTCAGTATTTGGCTCTGCTAATCAGTAAGTTTACATCTGTTGATCTGCTATCTGATTTACACTATACATTCTTTAATATACCACTTTTGCCTTCTGGACAATATCTATTTTGCCAGAGGATATTCTTTCTACATCAAGAAGACTCATTCTCAGGTATAAATCACACCTGAACTAAGTTTTCCAGATCAGTGACATTTGGTGAGAGATATTATTTTATAGTTATTTTATTTTCATGTTACAAGATCTGAACTTACACTACATTCTAGACTACTTAATAACCCAAATCCTCAATTCAAAAGATGGACACTATCTGTCCTAAATAAATCATTTTGACTTAAAAAATTGTACCTGAAAGAAGTCTGCACTCTAAAGTATTAGGGATAACAGGCAAATCTGGGTCTAAAACACTGGCTTTTGGTTTTCCATCAAAAGATTTTTTACAAAATCACTTGAGCCTTGACAGTTTAAAAAATATATCACTCTCCCTTTTACTAAGTATTTTGGGAATACCAAGAGCACAACTCTATACTTAAACCTTACTTCGAACTAGGTAAGTAGGAAAGTAGGTGAAAGTAAAAATTGAAAGACTAAATCATTTGTTTCTTTTGGAATGTTAACTACACACACATCATTTCCTCCAAAACGCCTTGTGAAATTTTATAAGGGAACAGTCATTTGTTCATCCTCTGAGTGTTCTGATACATCATTGACAATCATTAGCCACAGTTACCACTTTCTAATTTATGGTTTAATTATTTCTATGTATTGATAATTAAGTTATGTGCATTTAGTTGTGTTAAATGTATGAAGTTTTACCCTGTGTTTTTAAAGTCCTCTACATCTCTCAGACAGAGGAAACGTCGAGATTGATACATAATGGGTTTTACTCTGCCATAGTCTAATTTATCCCATATGTTATGTAAGATGTATAAAACAAATAAATCTGCTTTCTAAAGAAATGTTCCATTGAGGGACTGTCATTGTTGAAAATCTTTCTCATTAAGGACTGATCGCAAGATATCTTGAAAGGTACAAAGCTGAACTGACTGGCATCTGTTTCAGGACATTTTTACTGCTTGGAACTGGGAGAAACAAAACAGTTGCACTACAGCGTTATGTTTTTATCAGCGGGTTAATTAATTATTCCATTTGATTTAAATAGAAGTTTCTATCAATATAATGATAGTTAATGCAGTTGAATAAAAGTTTTAGTAATTAACTGAATTTGCCTTACACTTGATATTAACTGACATTAAAAAGCCTCTGTTTTCAACATAAATCTGTGTGGTTTCAATGATGAATAGTAAAGTATATTTTCTAGATTAAGTATTAGTTGTAAATGGAAAATAACTATTGGATAATATTGCTTAGGAATGAAACAAACGTTTGCAATTAAATTTAAAATATACTAGAGAAGTTTCAGGTGAATGCTTTTAAAAGCCGACAGAGTCAGTTTTTACATTATATTTTATGAAAGGTTCTGGTGTACTATTATAATAAAAAATGTTATGTTAGCTATTTGAGTTAAAAAAATACAATCTCTGTAACAGTGATGAAATCACCTCAAGACAGAAAAAGATCAAGTAAAACTGAAATCAAAATTCTCAATATTCTAGAAGATTTGTTTTTCCCCTGAAAGATAAAACCAAGATTTTTTTGCTGTTAGATGAATGCAAACACAATTCAAAAGCAGTATTTTCCAAGCTACTGATGTCCCACAGAATGGTAATTTTACAACTAGTCACGGGTAGTGGAAGAGTTAATGGCCACACATTTTTCAGAAATTTGCCATAAAATACCACTTTGTGAAGATTTATATTAAGTATTAGCATATAAACTACCCATAGTGGTCCAGTTTTAAGAAAGCAGCTTATCTTTGTTCAGAGCATTTTAGAAATATATTTAACCCCAGGGATTTTAAAAAAATTGATTTAAACTCAATTATTGTCCCATAGCTTCAGTGTCCCAAGACCCATCGATTTGGGAAATGCCCTTCAAGGCAATTTAATTAAAGACAAATAATTAGCTATTACAAATACTACTACTTCTGCAGATAAAATTCTACTGTGCTTCCTGAAAATATTAATAAAACTAACAGTTATAGAGGACTAGCCATGCATCAGGTACCACAGAAAATATATATAAGCAACATCTCATGTATTTCCCTGAGCATATACTTGCTCTACTAGTCCATATTCCACATTGCTAAAATAATCACCTACAAATCAACTTGATATTTTAATATTATTTATGTTATTTTGATCATTTACCATTCAACAAAAAGACATATTCCAGATTCCTTAATAAGATATAGAACACACCTCATAATTTGCTGTTTATTTATTTACTTTCACTTCATCTTTTTTTCCCCACAGAGTATACTGTGCTAGAATAATTTTAGCTAATTAGATATGTAGAACTTAACTAGGAAAGTGTCTTCCTTTTATATTACACATATTTCATATGTGTGGAGAGGCCATAAACCTATGAGTATGTTGATTCAAAATAGAAGCAAGTCTTCTAAAAGTAATACATTAAAACAAAGTTAAGGGGGATAAAAATTACTTTAGATTGGTTGGTCAAGGCAGACTCCACTCAGTAATTAATAATTGAATTAATATTTGAATATAAGAAGAATTTAGCCCTAGAGTCCTAGAGAAATTAATAATAGCCAAAAAGTACAAAGGTCTTGAGATTTAAAAAAAAGTTTTTGTTGAAAGTATTTAAATCAAGCATAGGTTAAATCATAGACACCAAAGTCATTAAATGAGTGAATAGATAAATTATAGTGTCAATATGTCTACACCATGGAATACTGCTCAGCAATAAAAAGAACACAATAAGACTGAATAAAAAGACACACCAAACTGAATGAATCTCCAGAGAATTATACTGGTAAAAAAATTCAAATGTTACATGTACATGCTGTGTGATTTTATTCATATGACAGCCTTAAAATGCAAAAATTATAAAATTATGGAAATGGGGAGCAAATTAGTGACTGCCAGAATAGGTTCCATTCTCCAGAGAAACATATATGTATATGGATTTATATATGCAATATAATGAATATACATAAAAATGTATGTTATAGCATATATGTATAATGTTTACATATAAATATAGTGTATAGTAGATGTATATTCATACATTTATGTGATATATATATACACACACACATTTATATATCTTGAAAGAGAAGTGTGAGAGACTTAGAAGAAAGATTTATTTTAAAGAATTGGCTCATGCAATTAGAAGTCATGGGAAATTCAAAAATCATGCATTTGCAAAGTTGGCAAGCTTAAAACCCAGAAGGCTGATATTTGCAGTCATGACGTTAAACCTGTAGGGTCAGCCTATAGTCTGGAAGCTCAGGCGCAATTTCTTCTCTGAGAGACCTCCGATTTCGTTCCTCGGGTTTGCAATTGATTGAATGAGGCCCATGCAAATCATTGAGGGTATTCTTTACTTAGTCACTGTAGATACATATTAACCACATTTACAAAATACCTTAATTAATAGTATTGTTGACTACCCAAGTTGACACACAATAATAACCACCACACAGGGTTAGCATATATGAGCTTAAACCAAAAGCAGTCTGCTTTGATTCACATGCAATATTTTGACTGCTGTTAAGACCAATTATTTATATTTTCTGTTAAAGTAATAGCAGCAAGCACCATCAGTATTTGTAATTCTCACTCTGAATATAGATTGTGTACCATTTTAAGGACTATGATGTATAGATTTAAAAAGACAAACACGGTAATTACATATCCATCACCTGCAATTTGCTGTGGAACTGTATACATTGCTATGAAGAAATACGTATCTTCCAAAAAGAACATATAAAGTTGTTTAAATAATAAACTTCTGTAATGCACTTAATATGTAGCTTAATTTGTAGAATTGAATAAAGAGTAAAATATTAAAACAAAATTTTATAAAGTAGTCCTAGTGTCCTGGAAGATAATCAAAGAGAGTTTCCAACCTTCACAAAATTGAACTTCAGAAAGCTTCCTGCTGTTAAGCAATAATAAACTAATTGTGGATTCCAAGTAGAAAGCCACAGGGAAGATAGCAAGTGTAAGAGAAATTTAAATCTGAAGTTAGATTCCAGCTTCTTATTATAGTTATTATCCTTCATTCAGTTAACTTTTGCCACTTAATAAGACCACCTGGAATCTATAGTGACCTCAAATTTAGATTTAGCTTGTCTTCAGTTTTATCCAGGGATGCTTTAAATTAAATTATATGGTCTAAAATTACTTTTACTAAGGTATATAAGAGTTAACAATAACTACTGACTAAGCAGATGTATTGTGATCATTTTTACTTTTGACTTTTGAGGAGATACCTAATGAATATTCTATCATAATCTCTTATACAGGTGCTGAATTTTGCATTTGGAAAAGATGTGATTACTTCCAGGTACTTTCATATATTTTAACTACTTTACATATTATTTTTATAGTTTTATCTGTCTTTTATTTGTAACACCCTATATTCCATGGTAAGATGTGTCTGTCATTGAGTACATTAAATACATGTCAAAGAACAAATGTAAATTCACCCAAATGGAAATTGTTCTTGTGTTCATTATTATTTATTATGTACAAAATATGGTGCTCAAATACAATTCAATAAGCAATAATATTATAATTCACACGAAGACCAAAAAGAGAGAGAGAGAGAATTAGCAGCGAAGAATACAAGGGTGGACAAAAATGGGTTTACAGATGTGAATACTTGAAACAGTCTGTTCTTGTATATTACTTACTAATTATTCTATTATTATTTATTTTACAGTTAAAACCCTACTTTTGCCACCCCTGTGCTTAAAATTGTGTTCACCACTTGCATTTTCTTTTGTTTCATGTGGTACATGGTTAAAATGAACACCAATACTTTTATGAAAAGAGAGAAGATATGTGGATAATAGTTTGAGTAGTCTAAAAAATAAGTAAATATTAGTCATGCTTATCATACATATACTTTTTAAGTGGACAGTGAAACAAGTTTGACTATCAATTGTAAACATGGATGTGGTACTTAAATATACATTTTATTACAATTCATTTTTAAGGATTATTCCTTTTGTTTTTATTGATATTTTTATAATGGTCCCTAACATTATAACCTCTCCCAAGTGTGTTTTAAAAATATTTGACTGTTTACCATGAAGTTTTAGAAAGATCAAAGCAAAGTACTTAGAGTCCCATGAACATGCTGAACTTACTAACAAAGAGTTAATGCAAGAACATTTTGACTTAGTATCTTTCTGTCCTTATTTAGGACTATATCCAGAGTTTGAAGTTTAAATAAAATTAGTAAAATATGTGGAAAATATTTACTACAATATGTTATTTTGAATTTTAAGCTATACATTAGGAATTTGCTAGAAGATTGTTAACAGACACAGGAATTATAAGATACCAGTCCATTTGAATATTTTCTAGCATATTGACTATGAATCTAGGCAAAATACTTGCATCTGAAATCTAAAGAAAGTTTTATTCCATAAGAAATGACAGACGCCTGTGTCAATTGTCTGTATTATTCAAACAAATGTGTAAGTATGTATTCTTACTTAAGAACAGACTCTTGACTTTTTTTATTCACTTCCTTTGGTAATCTAATTATGTATTAAAATAACATTACCTTTAGTAATAGAACACTGCCAAACTGTAAGATATAGGCAGAATGTTATTTTATGTTTTAAGCAAAATAAAATGAATAATTGCAAATGCATATTTGAAACATTCTAAAACTCATCTTCCAATATACAAAAAATGGTATAGCATGTTCATCCATAATTAATTCATTAATTAGTATTTTAGATAATACTAAAAAGGTTGATGCATAACAAAAAACTTTATCTCAACACAGAGAAGTGGATAAATATAGCCACCTAAAAATGAGCAGGTAGAAGATCAGTGTGGCTAAAGTTTAGAAAACTAGTAAGTACTACAGAATGAGGTGGTTTTCAGGCAGGAAGCAGGTAATCTAGAATCTTATTAACTAGAAAACCATAGAAGGAGCTAAGATTTTGTTTTTAAAACATCACTGTCCTTTATTTTTATTTATTTATTTTTTTTGCAAAAAATAGACTTTTGGTTTCAATGGGAGGGGTATAAATAAACCAATTAATATGGTTAGTAACAAATAATAGAGCATTATTGTTTCAAAGGTGTAAATTAAAGTTTAGCATGTAATTAATGCAGACAGGTTTAAGTTTCTGATGATTGGATATCATAGTTTTACTGATGGGAATAAAAAAGTGTTGGGATATTCACAAATAAATATTTCATATGTTACGCTATATAGATCTTACAAAACCTAAAGTAAAGATAGCTATTAATTACTTAATAGTGCTTATACATGTTGATGGGCTTCTGGTCCTCAGTCGAGGAGAATTATTGGTTAATAATAGCTGTTTTGCTTGCATTGGTGTGGAAATTGCCACTTCAGTGTAGCAAACCATCTTATGCTTTCCATAACACAGTAAGGAGCAAATACAAAGAGTCATTGAAGATTTAATCTTAACAAGACATCTAGGGAACTCACGGGGATTCTTCTTTTAATTGGAAATTAAAGTCTAAGTGTCTTATTTACCAAAAGACACTATGTTACCCTAGTCGACTGATGAGAAAATTTTCACTGATAGAAAAGGCTGTTTGGGTTTCAATATTTCAACATATTCTTTTTTTTAGTGTCAGAGAGAAAATTGATTGTTTAAGGCAAAGCTAAACAATCTGTTTTCTTTAAATTCAAACTTAAATTAATCCATAAAAATATAAGTCATGCTACTAGGAATGAAATTCTGTTAAGTAATTTGGAGTCCTTCCTTTATCTATAATTAGACTTCATTTCTACTATTAGTGTCCACACAACCAGGTAGCAAACAAAAATCTGAGAACATTGTTTTTCTGTAATTGTATTTCCCTGTTGTATTTTTCCCATCCCAAATTGGTTCATGGGGGATTTCCAAGTGCTTGATTTCTCAACAGGCTCTACTTAAAGTCAGGGTACAGACAAATGAACTAGCTCCTAATGGTGATGCAGAAATTAGAGCACATTCATTGGCATGAGGCAACACAAATTTATTCAAGGTTCTTACAGAAATCTGAAACCAAGATGTAAAGAGTTCTTTCTGAAGGCTCAGAGGAGAATCCATTATATTACATTATCTATTATATTACCTTCCTCAGCATCTATAGATCTTCATTCCTTGGCTCATGGCCATTTCTCAAATCACTCCAACCTCTTATTTCCATTGTCACAACTTCTACTGACTGATCTTCCTGCTCCCCCCACCTCCACTATGAGAAACCTTGTGACTACATTTGGCCAGTCCAGATAATCCTGGGTAACATCCCCATCTGAAGCCCTTAATCACATCTGCAAAGCCTTATATACCATGAAAGATAACATATTTATAAGCTCTAGGGATTCAGATGCGACATCTTTGGTGAAGACATTAATCAGTCTACCACACCAAACTATTCAAGATTTTCATGATTTCTTCTGCAATTCATATATCACCATAGGGTTTCTGGCAGTAGGAAAAATCTTTCTCATGGATGTAGTTTCTTGCTTTATCTCCATATTCTAACTCTTCCCCCTGGTTATGTAAAATCTTCCCCTGTCTTGGGATAAACTGATCTTGCTTTTACTATTCTTTTAGATATAATGCCTTAAATTTAGCATTTTAAATCTTTTGGGTATGAGTTGATGCTCTTTGGTCTCTTCTGTCAAGGACAGTTTGTATATAACATCTTATTAATGTCCTGAATAGGATACATTATTATGAAGCAGTAATACACATAGAAAATGTTCCTGTTGCTATATAAAAATGTTAATATTGTGTATCAGATTTGTATGTAGCAAGGAGAATTTTTAAAAATCCCTACTTAAGGAATATGCTGATATATGCTGTTTTTCAGAGGCATTAGCTACTGTGAACCAGGAGAAAAATCATGTTTTATACACAGGACAAAGGTAAGCATCAGGCTTGTCATGAATGCTTAATTATAATAGATCTAGAAGTGTGTAAGCCAAATCCATTGCACTTTAATTTATCCTTTTAATAAATTATAACCATTCTAGTATGTGTGTTGTATAAAAATATTCATTGTGGTTTTAATTAAAGTTTCAGTTTCTTACTAACTAATGATGTTGAACTGTTGCTGTACTTTTTACCTGTCATATATCTTCTGTTTGAATGTTTACTTACTTTGTTCATTTTTAAAGTTATTTTTTCACCATATTATTGAATTGTAGAAGTTCTTTATATATTCTGGAGACACATTTTAAAAGATATGTGATTTGCAAATATTTTTTCTCCCAATTCATGTTTTAACTTTCCTTAAGGCAAAGAGAAATAATTTTAATGATAAAAGTATAGTTTATTTATAAGTAAAAATAAATATAAACTTTTATGCCTAACAACACCTACAGTGATATATATAAGGCAAAATTTTAAAATAAAGATAATTTGCCCTGGCTGGTATAGCTCAGTGGATTGAATGCAGGCTGTGAACCATAGGGTCACCAGTTCAATTCCCAGTCAGGGCACATGCCTGGGTTGCAGGCCAGGTCTCCAGTGGGGGCCATGTGACAGGCAACCACATATTGATGTTTTCCTCCCTCCCTTTCTCACTCCTTCCCCTCTCTCTAAAAATATAAATAAATAAAACCTTTAAAAATAAATAAAGATAATTTTATATAAACCATGTTAGGAAGATTTATGTCTCTTTCAAGAAGATTAAAAAATAATACTAAAAACAATTTGAATTATAATTATCTTATATACTATATTTTCTTTCTATACTATAAAATATACTATATTATATTGTTTATAAGACAGAATCAATTATAAGTACCTGGCTTAATTTTAATAAAACTAAGAAAGACAATCTGATATAACTGAGGAAAAAATTGTTATTCCTGTGAAAATATGTATTCTTGTCTATATTAATAGAAAATATGTCACAAACAATATTTTTTCCTAATAAAATTGGGATGCTATAACAAAATACCATAGACTAGGTGGCTTAAACACAGAGACATTTATTTCTCACAGCTCTGGAAACTATGAAGTCCAAGATCAGTAACTGTAGATCCTTCCCTGGGGTGTGCCACATCCAATGACTCAGTACAGGTTTCTCAAGCTTAGCCCCTTTCTTAATCTCCCAACAGCCCAAAGGGTGTCCGAGAGCTTCTTGTGTGGTAACTAACTCAAGCTTCCCTTTTCCCGATTTCACTTTTTCCTTTCCCTCTGCAGGTCTTGATCCCATGAGCACTGCCTTGTAAACTTCAGGCTTGCTCATTAGTCTGGGAAAGAGAATACGATCTGAAAAGGCTGCATACTGTGGGATTTCTCTCTATGACATTTCTGTGTAAGGCAAAACTCCGGAGATAGTAGCCCTGGCCCAGTGACTCAGCTGATTGAAATGTCTTCCCATACAACAAAAGGTTGCAGGTTTGATCCCCAGTCAAGGTGTATATGGGAGGCAATTGATCAGTGTTTAACATCAATGCTTTTCTCTCTGTCTCTTTCTTTGTATCTTCCTGTCTCCCTAAAATCAATAAATATATCCTCAGGTGAGGATTAAAAAAGAACTGTGGAGACAGTAAAAAGATCATTGTTTGCCAGGGATTGGGGCTGGTGGGAAGAATGAAGGGGCAGTGCACAGAGGATTTTTAGAGCAGTGAAACTACTCTGTATGACACCATAATGAGGAATATTTGTTCAAATACAACAACAAGAATGAATAGTAATGTAAACTGTGGACTTTGGGTGATTTGATGTATCAATGCATGATCATCAATTGTATCAAATGTACCAGTCTCATGGGCAACTTTGATAACTGGGGAGGCTAAGCATGCATTCGGGCAGGAAATATATGTACAAGGAATCCTTATACCTTCCTCTCAACTTTTCTGTGAACCCCAAAATGCTCTAAAATGGTCTTAGAAATTAGATATGTAGAAATTACCCATTTTAAGCATATAGTTTAATTGCTTTTATAAATCTATACAGTCATGTAACCACTGCACAGATATAATATATAATCTTTCCATCACAGCAAAAAGTTCCCCTGAGAACTTTTGCATTCAGTCCTCAGCCCCCAGTTCTGGACTCTGGAAAACACTAATCTATTACTTTCTGTCTTTAGAGTTTTGTTTTTGATTGTTTAGAATGTCATACAAATGAAATAATACTACATGTAACGAGTTTGACCTATTTTACTTCAGCAATCATTTGTATATGCATTTTAATGCTTTGTTTTGTATCCATAGTTTATTTTAAGGCTGAGAGTATTTATATTCTCTTCACTTACCACACTATATTCACTTACCACAATTTTCCTTTTATCCTTTCTTTCAGAATTTGGTAGTCATTTTGGGAAGCTTCTAGTTTTGGGCTCTTGTATGAAATTGTTTTGAAAACTCACATATAATACTTTGTGTAGATAAGTGTTTTCATTTTTATAAGCTACACACCCTGAGGTAGAGTTCCTAGGTCTTACAGTGAATTTGTATATAGCCTCATGAGAAGCTGTTAAATTATTTTCCAAAGTAAATGTACTACTTTGCATTCCCACAAGCAAAGTAGGAGAGCTTCAGTCCTCCAAATCCTCTCACATACTTGGCATTTGCAAGATTTTTAATCATGGACTTTTCAAGAGTGCTTATCGGTGTTTCCTTGTAGTTTTAATGTGCTTTTTCTCTCTCATGGCAAATGATGTTGAGGATTATTTCTTGTATTTACTTGTCACTCGTATTTCTCCTTTTGTAAAGTGCTTTTTCATTTGCCTATGTGTTTTTTATCTTTACTCATATTTGATTTCTATTAAAATTACATGTTCTGGATTGCATTAGCCATGGTTCTCCAAACAAAACCAATAGGGTGTAAAGTTGACCCTGAACATGTGTTTGAACTGTGATGATTCCTCAAGTCAAATGCCTGTGAACCAGAGGCTTCCAGGTCTGAGGGCAAGAGGAAGTGGATTCCCTGGGTCACACACAGAGAGAGAATTCACCCTTCTTCCACATTTGTATTCCATTTCGGACCTCAAGGGACTGGGATGCTTGCTACTATAGCTCAGTCTACTGATTCAAATGATTATCTCTTCTGGAAACTTCCTCACAAACACCCAGTAATAATGTTTTACCAACTATCTGGGCATTTCTTAGCC
The DNA here is from genome assembly GCA_004024845.1 of Tonatia bakeri. Taxonomy (NCBI): domain Eukaryota; kingdom Metazoa; phylum Chordata; class Mammalia; order Chiroptera; family Phyllostomidae; genus Tonatia; species Tonatia bakeri. The sequence continues at coordinate 334,207 of PVIA01000906.1, forward strand.
AAGTCAAATTGATACATAAAATTAATTATCACATGGGTGCAAATCTATTTTCATATATGTAGTTTGCAAGTATTTCTTTTTACGTTCTAAGAGCATCTTTTGAATAGCAGAATATTTGAGACTTCATTAAAGACAGGTCAGTAATTATTTTTATATGGTTTGGGATTTTATGAGTTATCTAGAAATCTAACAAAAATTCACATAGATTTAAAAAGCTCTTCTATATTCTAAATAGTTTATATTTTTATCACTTATGGTTAGATCTGTAATTCATTTTGAGTTTATTTTTATGGTATCAGTCAATAATTAAGGTTCTCTTTTGCATATGGATATTCTATTTTTTCAGCACCATTTGTTAAAAGAACTACTACACTTAGTATAATGAATCCTCTTTGTACCTTTGTCAAAAGTCATTTGACTGTATTTAGAATTAATCTGTGAACTTGCTATTATATTCCATTGATCCATTTTTTAAAATCTATAAGCCAACACTGTACCATCCTCATTTCTGCAGCAGTATAGTAAGTAAGTCTTGAAATCAAGGAATATAAGTTTGGTTTATTTTTCTTCTCTAAAATTGTTTTGGGTACTCTCAAACACTTCAATTTCTATATAAATTTGAAAATATTTTCAAAATTTTACCCCCCAATTTAAAATCATGTGGACTTTTGTTTGATTTTGAATTGAATCTATAAATACAATCTTTTTTTTTAAAAAAAGCCCTGGCTGGTGTGGTTCAGTGTATTGAGCACGGGCCTGTGAACTGCAGGGTTGCCGGTTTGATTCCCAGTCAGGGCATATGCCTGGGTTGTGGGCCAGATCTCCAGTAGGGGACACATGAGATATAGCTACACATTGATGTTTCTCTCCCTCTCTTTCTCCCTCCCTTCCCCTGTGTCTAAACATAAATAAATAATATCATGTACACACACACACACACACACACATACATACGTGTAGAGAGAAGTGATATTTAGAATTATTATAACAATTTTGAATTCATTTACATGGTTATCTCTCCATCTCTTCTGATCATCATTCATTTTCTACACAATGCTATTTTAGTTTTCAGTTTATATATTTTATATGTCTTGATATAATTTCCCTTAAATATTTTTTGTATCTAGATGCTAAAATATGTGCTATTAAGATTATTACAAGTGGTATTAAATAATTTCAATTTCCAGTTTTTTATTGCTAACATATAAAAATAAAATTGACTTTGTGATCTTCCTAAACTCACTTTTTCAGTTCTAGCCACTTTTTGGTATATTTTTTAAATAGTTTTCCATATAAAGAATAATGAAAACTGAAGGAAAACTATTTCACTTCTTTCTTCTAGTGTTCATGTTTTGCATTTTCCCACCTCCTACAAGCAGTGTCTGGAGCTGTCAGTATAATTTAGGATTGGAGCAGTGAGAATAGAAGTTTTTGTATTTTACATCCCTGTGTCCCCAAGTTCATTGATCTTTTCTGCAGTGTTTAGGCTGCTTTTAACTATAACCAGTATAGTTTTACATAATTTTAATTATTGTATTTTATCTCTAGAAAATATACATTTTTTAAATGAAGATTGCCTGCTTTGCATTTTTTAAAATATTTTATTTATTTATTTTTAGAGACAGTAAGGGAGGGAGAAAGAGAGAGAGAGAGACATCACTATGTGGTTGCCTCTCATGTGGCCCCCACTCAGGACCTGGACCACAACCCAGGCATGTGCCCTGACTGGGAATCGAATCTGTGATGCTTTGGTTCACAGCCCGCACTCAATCCACTGAGCTATGCCAGCCAGGGCTAGAAAATATACATTTTTAAAAATACCCCCTTCCTTTTTTCTTTTACCTCATCAAATACATGTGCATTCAATGTTTTAACATTTTTACTTACTAATTCTATTTTCTGTAGTTTCTGTCCTTCTTGGATCAGTTTCTATTGATTGATTTAAATCCTTTTGGGTTATATTTTTCTGCCTCTTTGGATATCTGCTATCTGTGTTGATTTCATGCAGATATTGTGGATTTAGCATTTTTGAATGCTATAATATTTTGCATTCTTTTAAATAGTGCTGAAATTTGTTCCAGAATGCAATTAAGTCATTTGTACATTAGTTTTATCTTTTTGAAACTGGTTTTAGCTTTATTCTGTTCTATCCACAATCATGTATTATGAGATCTCTTCATTTCATGTGGAAGGGTCATGACACATCTCCATCTTTGTGAGATCTTGAAAACTCAATTCTATTTTTATAGGCCTCTGGTTCCTTCCTCCCATCCATGGCTAGATCAATACACAGCTAGACACGCTCTCTCTCCCTCCTCCCTTCTCTTTTCTTTCCCTTCTTCATAGCCCATCTCTCATTCCTCCTTCTCATCATCATGATTGTGGTCTTTTTCTTTTTGTTTTCCTTCTCCCCACTCCTACTTTTCTTTCCCTCTCTCTCACTCTACCTCTCTCCCTGCCCTTCTGTTCTCCCCCTCCGTCCTTTTTTCTCTGTACAACTACTCTCATTCAGTACTATGACCTCTCAGTTCTATCGTGGCCTTCCCAAGATCTAATCTTTATCTCCTCAGTCCTATGCTCTATGGTCTAAAAACTGACTCCAATGATTAGGCAATGAAGGTACTAAGTAAGATATATTGTATTTTCTTTTATCTTCTTAATCAAATCCAAAAACTCCTGTGATGCTTGTAGTTCAGCATTTGAAAGCTGTTGTTTCATAAATGTCCTGTTTCTTATTGAGCACAGCAGGAGAGCAATTCTCTCAGCAGTTAACCTTCTTGAGGGAATTTGCAAATAATAAATTTGGCTAGACTTGTAATTGACTGGTTATGATTAATATTAAAAACACCTATGCATTGCTATAATATTAAAGCCTGCACTAATGTTTCTGATTTTTATCAAATGTATTAATATACCAGATAAGCAGTATTGATTTATCAAAAGTACAACATGAGAATGTACTGCCCGTCTCTCGCTCATCCCTTCCAACTATTGAAAGTGATAATTGTCTGTGCGAAATCTTGTGACTGCTCTGAGAAAATGTGCTTTAAAAACTTTACTCATTAAAATCATGTAAGGGTAAATATACCAGTTTATGGTAATGAACCAGGCATTTCCTCATGTCAGATAAAAATAATGAATCAGTTGCAACATTTCACATTGGATGTAAGATTCCAGTCAGTTCAATTTATGCTATCAACCCTATGGATAGTCCGTATTGTGCTAATGGGCCTTGAAGTTTCAAGGTCATTTCCAATTTCTAACTTTAAGTCCCAATTTCAGATACTGTGTTTGAGTCTTCATAATCATACGGACTTACAGGAAGATTTTCTCATCCACACCCTTTAGGTATAGGCTGCTTTATATCTGTTTATGTTATGTATGGCTGTGTGTATTTCTGGTTGGATTTGGATACTCAGTAATCTTTATACACAAAATAAAAGTTTCAATTAGTATGTTTCCAGGGCCTTGTTTTTTTATCTACTATATTTCTAAATGGAATAGATCTGTGTCTCACATTTACTTGATGTTTCCTTTTCTTGCACTGCATTCAGATGATTAATGGAAACCATGCTACAAGCATTTTATTATGAATATAAATAAGAGAGATCTTGAAAAACCATAATGTTTAATTCAAAGATTCCTAAACTTACTTGAGCATGAAACATTTTTGTTCATAGCACACTTAGTTGTGTTATACAAAAATGTGTTATAAAGCATCAGTCTGGGAATGCAAATTAAATAAAAATTCCATAAAACTTACTGCAAGACTAGATGCAGATTAGATGCCAAAGGAGGGAAAATCTACAAAATTTAAACAGACTAGACAGAAATGTCCTATAACAAATGTCTATCTATAATTCAAAAATCTGCTTCTTCTTAACTTTGAATTAAGGAGACCCTATTAATATTTTCAAAGGTTGTGGGGTAAGCAGTTGACTAGAAGAGACAGCATGAGGGAATTATTTGGGTAACAGTAATTCTGCACCCTTTTTGTGGTAGTAGTTACATACCTTTACATTTCAGAACTTATGGAAATGTAAATAATATTAATACATCCTGTGGTTTATAAATTATAAATAAACATATCAATTGATATAATTCTGTTTTAGGGAAACTAAATTGTCTGAATTGCATTCACTTGTGGGAGTGAAAGCAAACCTATTTTTATCATAAGACTCTCATAACCCCTTAGCTGTATTCTCCATGAACAGCAAAAACAGAATTATAATTTAGATATTTCTTGCATATAAAGTAGCCTGAAGATATTGGTGAAGAATAGCAATGTTTTCTAATATGCATAATATTACTTAGCTAAAAGAAATATGTAAATTTCTGTCTTTTTTCACCTTAAATATATAACCTCACACTTAGTAAACAAGTGGGGGGCAGACAAAGGCTGAATTATTAGTGTTTTATTTGTCTAATAGCATTAGAAGGAATGCTATTAGTTTAAATTAAAGCACAGCAAGGCACTTACATAATTCAAGAAAACGATTTTAAAAATAAACTCCAGCCTTCTTATTACTGCTTCCCTAAATTGCTGGGCAGCTTGAAAACAATGAGAAAGCTATTCCATAATGAAGGGCGATTATGAGAGGGCAGAGGTGAAAAGCTGGGGAACCTCACTTTACAGAAGATGTATGGCCAGATGCAGCCACATGTCTCATTGTCAGGGTGAACTCCATTGGCTGTGTTTACAGAATAAAATGCAAAACACAGTTCTTGAGATCAATTTCATTGTTTGAAAGAAAGGTTTTTCTGAACTCTTTTATTTCTATTTATGTTCCTTGTTAGTGCTTCAAGTAAGCAAAATAATTAACTACAGAAATGTGATGTTTAGGTAATATAGACTGTACATAGGCCAATTATAGAACTCTGCCGTTAGATGTACATTTGCAATAATCATGCAGAAACCACTTATTTATGCAGCAGAAGACCCAGGAAAGACGTATGGTTCATTAAAATATCCTTATTCCTGCAGGAGATGAGCTTTATTTCCTGTGAGCTTCTATGGTACATTGAATTGGTTGAAAACAAAACAAAAAGAAAAGAACTGTATGTGAACCTCTCTTCTTTCCTAAATCCCTATATGTACTTCAAAGCATTTAAATAATAATGAGAACTACCATTTGTGTGATGTGCTTACATATAATTCTTCAGTTCCCACTATATCCAATTTGTATATGACAAAATCGAGAATATTAAAATGTGAATGAATTATCTAAGATTCTAATTTAGTGAAAAAATGTTATAGGTTTTCAACCCAGAGTCATGTGACATTAAAGTCCATGTATTTTTTTCATTTATTTTTTTATTT